>JASXSY010003418.1:0-38888 GCA_034509805.1 Sipha maydis
TTTATCAATAGTTTACACAATCATTGTCAATAGTTTTTTAATAATTGTTATTTATAATTATTTGTAAATACTCTCGCATCATCGATGCTTCGTTAAAAAATTACAAAGTAACAACTGTCCACTCAAATTTTTAAAAGCATAATTTCGTGTAAACTCTTGTTATTGAAAAACTTATTTTTTAACTAATATTAGATAACCGTAAAATCCATTTGTATTTAACTATTTATATATACAATTTTATATTAATTTACGCATCTTTAAATGATTTTTACCTTGAATATCATTGTTCCCACATTCATATGTTTTTTTTTTGCTTTTTGAAAAAATTAGAATGTTCAAATATTGAATAAACATATATTTAGGACAAAAGTTCAATACACTATGTATCGAGATCAGATAATTTTTAATATTTTCATAACTTTAGTTGTACATTTACATATTTGGAAACTATAATAATTTTACATCGTTAAGATTTATGTTTACATTTAATTAAACATAAAATTTAAGTTTTAATTTGACTTTGTGCATTTTTAGAAATTGCAGATTTAGTATATGATATACATTAATTAATATATATTGATCATTCGAATGTTATAGAAATACATTCAAATATAGCACTACACATGGTTCTATTTGAGTATTTGATATAGAACAATTTCTTATAATCTTAATAAGAGTTATTTTTCTTTTTCAGATGATGTTTCCGATATCGTTATAATGCTGATGTCGAATTTCGTTCGTGTGCCGACTACCAGTGCATCAATATTTGCTACTATAGTTTTCGGGAAAAATGTGATTTGCAAATGAATCTCTCTTTAAGTACGACTTACATATATATAAATTATTATCAATAGTTTACACAATCATTGTCAATAGTTTTTTAATAATTGTTATTTATAATTATTTGTAAATACTCTCGCATCATCGATGCTTCGTTAAAAAATTACAAAGTAACAACTGTCCACTCAAATTTTTAAAAGCATAATTTCGTGTAAACTCTTGTTATTGAAACACTTATTTTTTAACTAATATTAGATAACCGTAAAATCCATTTGTATTTAACTATTTATATATACAATTTTATATTAATTTACGCATCTTTAAATGATTTTTGCCTTGAATATCATTGTTCCCACATTCATATGTTTTTTTTTTGTTTTTTGAAAAAATTAGAATGTTCAAATATTGAATAAACATATATTTAGGACAAAAGTTCAATACACTATGTATCGAGATCAGATAATTTTTAATATTTTCATAACTTTAGTTGTACATTTACATATTTGGAAACTATAATAATTTTACATCGTTAGGATTTATGTTTACATTTAATTAAACATAAAATTTAAGTTTTAATTTGACTTTGTGCATTTTAAGAAATTGCAGATTTAGTATATGATATACATTAATTAATATATATTGATCATTCGAATGTTATAGAAATACATTCAAATTTAGCACTACACATGGTTCTATTTGAGTATTTGATATAGAAAAATTTCTTATAATTTTAATAAGAGATATTTTTCTTTTTCAGATGATGTTTCCGATATCGTTATAATGCTGATGTCGAATTTCGTTCGTGTGCCGACTACCAGTGCATCAATATTTGGTACTATAGTTTTCGAGAAAAATGTGATTTGCTAATGAATCTCTCTTTAAGTACGACTTACATATATATAAATTATTATCAATAGTTTACACAATCATTGTCAATAGTTTTTTAATAATTGTTATTTATAATTATTTGTAAAAACTCTCGCATCATCGATGCTTCGTTAAAAAATTACAAAGTAACAACTGTCCACTCAAATTTTTAAAAGCATAATTTCGTGTACACTCTTGTTATTGAAACACTTATTTTTTAACTAATATTAGATAACCGTAAAATCCATTTGTATTTAACTATTTATATATACAATTTTATATTAATTTACGCATCTTTAAATGATTTTTGCCTTGAATATCATTGTTCCCACATTCATATGTTTTTTTTTTGTTTTTTGAAAAAATTAGAATGTTCAAATATTGAATAAACATATATTTAGGACAAAAGTTCAATACACTATGTATCGAGATCAGATAATTTTTAATATTTTCATAACTTTAGTTGTACATTTACATATTTGGAAACTATAATAATTTTACATCGTTAGGATTTATGTTTACATTTAATTAAACATAAAATTTAAGTTTTAATTTGACTTTGTGCATTTTAAGAAATTGCAGATTTAGTATATGATATACATTAATTAATATATATTGATCATTCGAATGTTATAGAAATACATTCAAATTTAGCACTACACATGGTTCTATTTGAGTATTTGATATAGAAAAATTTCTTATAATTTTAATAAGAGATATTTTTCTTTTTCAGATGATGTTTCCGATATCGTTATAATGCTGATGTCGAATTTCGTTCGTGTGCCGACTAGCAGTGCATCAATATTTGGTACTATAGTTTTCGAGAAAAATGTGATTTGCTAATGAATCTCTCTTTAAGTACGATTTACATATATATAAATTATTATCAATAGTTTACACAATCATTGTCAATAGTTTTTTAATAATTGTTATTTATAATTATTTGTAAATACTCTCGCATCATCGATGCTTCGTTAAAAAATTACAAAGTAACAACTGTCCACTCAAATTTTTAAAAGCATAATTTCGTGTAAACTCTTGTTATTGAAACACTTATTTTTTAACTAATATTAGATAACCGTAAAATCCATTTGTATTTAACTATTTATATATACAATTTTATATTAATTTACGCATCTTTAAATGATTTTTGCCTTGAGTATCATTGTTCCCACATTCATATGTTTTTTTTTTGTTTTTTGAAAAAATTAGAATGTTCAAATATTGAATAAACATATATTTAGGACAAAAGTTCAATACACTATGTATCGAGATCAGATAATTTTTAATATTTTCATAACTTTAGTTGTACATTTACATATTTGGAAACTATAATAATTTTACATCGTTAGGATTTATGTTTACATTTAATTAAACATAAAATTTAAGTTTTAATTTGAATTGTGCATTTTAAGAAATTGCAGATTTAGTATATGATATACATTAATTAATATATATTGATCATTCGAATGTTATAGAAATACATTCAAATTTAGCACTACACATGGTTCTATTTGAGTATTTGATATAGAAAAATTTCTTATAATTTTAATAAGAGATATTTTTCTTTTTCAGATGATGTTTCCGATATCGTTATAATGCTGATGTCGAATTTCGTTCGTTTGCCGACTACCAGTGCATCAATATTTGCTACTGTAGTTTTCGGGAAAAATGTGATTTGCAAATGAATCTCTCTTTAAGTTCGACTTATATATATATATAAATTATTATCAATAGTTTACACAATCATTGTCAATAGTTTTTTAATAATTGTTATTTATAATTATTTGTAAATACTCTCGCATCATCGATGCTTCGTTAAAAAATTACAAAGTAACAACTGTCCACTCAAATTTTTAAAAGCATAATTTCGTGTAAACTCTTGTTATTGAGACACTTATTTTTTAACTAATATTAGATAACCGTAAAATCCATTTGTAATTAACTATTTATATATACAATTTTATATTAATTTACGCATCTTTAAATGATTTTTGCCTTGAATATCATTGTTCCCACATTCATATGTTTTTTTTTGTTTTTTGAAAAAATTAGAATGTTCAAATATTGAATAAACATATATTTAGGACAAAAGTTCAATACACTATGTATCGAGATCAGATAATTTTTAATATTTTCATAACTTTAGTTGTACATTTACATATTTGGAAACTTTAATAATTTTACATCGTTAGGATTTATGTTTACATTTAATTAAACATAAAATTTAAGTTTTAATTTGAATTGTGCATTTTAAGAAATTGCAGATTTAGTATATGATATACATTAATTAATATATATTGATCATTCGAATGTTATAGAAATACATTCAAATTTAGCACTACACATGGTTCTATTTGAGTATTTGATATAGAAAAATTTCTTATAATTTTAATAAGAGATATTTTTCTTTTTCAGATGATGTTTCCGATATCGTTATAATGCTGATGTCGAATTTCGTTCGTGTGCCGACTACCAGTTCATCAATATTTGGTACTATAGTTTTCGAGAAAAATGTGATTTGCAAATGAATCTCTCTTTAAGTACGACTTATATATATAAATTATTATCAATAGTTTACACAATCATTGTCAATAGTTTTTTAATAATTGTTATTTATAATTATTTGTAAATACTCTCGCATCATCGATGCTTCGTTAAAAAATTACAAAGTAACAACTGTCCACTCAAATTTTTAAAAGCATAATTTCGTGTAAACTCTTGTTATTGAAACACTTATTTTTTAACTAATATTAGATAACCGTAAAATCCATTTGTATTTAACTATTTATATATACAATTTTATATTAATTTACGCATCTTTAAATGATTTTTGCCTTGAATATCATTGTTCCCACATTCATATGTTTTTTTTTTTGTTTTTTGAAAAAATTAGAATGTTCAAATATTGAATAAACATATATTTAGGACAAAAGTTCAATGAACTATGTATCGAGATCAGATAATTTTTAATATTTTCATAACTTTAGTTGTACATTTACATATTTGGAAACTATAATAATTTTACATCGTTAGGATTTATGTATACATTTAATTAAACATAAAATTTAAGTTTTAATTTGACTTTGTGCATTTTAAGGAATTGCAGATTTAGGATATGATATACATTAATTAATATATATTGATCATTCGAATGTTATAGAAATACATTCAAATTTAGCACTACACATGGTTCTATTTGAGTATTTGATATAGAAAAATTTCTTATAATTTTAATAAGAGATATTTTTCTTTTTCAGATGATGTTTCCGATATCGTTATAATGCTGATGTCGAATTTCGTTCGTGTGCCGACTACCAGTTCATCAATATTTGGTACTATAGTTTTCGAGAAAAATGTGATTTGCAAATGAATCTCTCTTTAAGTACGACTTATATATATAAATTATTATCAATAGTTTACACAATCATTGTCAATAGTTTTTTAATAATTGTTATTTATAATTATTTGTAAATACTCTCGCATCATCGATGCTTCGTTAAAAAATTACAAAGTAACAACTGTCCACTCAAATTTTTAAAAGCATAATTTCGTGTAAACTCTTGTTATTGAAACACTTATTTTTTAACTAATATTAGATAACCGTAAAATCCATTTGTATTTAACTATTTATATATACAATTTTATATTAATTTACGCATCTTTAAATGATTTTTGCCTTGAATATCATTGTTCCCACATTCATATGTTTTTTTTTTGTTTTTTGAAAAAATTAGAATGTTCAAATATTGAATAAACATATATTTAGGACAAAAGTTCAATACACTATGTATCGAGATCAGATAATTTTTAATATTTTCATAACTTTAGTTGTACATTTACATATTTGGAAACTATAATAATTTTACATCGTTAGGATTTATGTATACATTTAATTAAACATAAAATTTAAGTTTTAATTTGACTTTGTGCATTTTAAGGAATTGCAGATTTAGGATATGATAAACGTAAATTAATATATATTGATCATTAGAATGTTATAGAAATACATTCAAATTGAGCACTACACATGGTTCTATTTGAGTATTTGATATAGAACAATTTCTTATAATCTTTATAAGAGTTATTTTTCTTTTTCAGATGATGTTTCCGATATCGTTATAATGCTGATGTCGAATTTCGTTCGTGTGCCGACTACCAGTGCATCAATATTTGGTACTATAGTTTTCGAGAAAAATGTGATTTGCTAATGAATCTCTCTTTAAGTACGACTTATATATATAAATTATTATCAATAGTTTACACAATCATTGTCAATAGTTTTTTAATAATTGTTATTTATAATTATTTGTAAATACTCTCGCATCATCGATGCTTCGTTAAAAAATTACAAAGTAACAACTGTCCACTCAAATTTTTAAAAGCATAATTTCGTGTAAACTCTTGTTATTGAAAAACTTATTTTTTAACTAATATTAGATAACCGTAAAATCCATTTGTATTTAACTATTTATATATACAATTTTATATTAATTTACGCATCTTTAAATGATTTTTACCTTGAATATCATTGTTCCCACATTCATATGTTTTTTTTTTGCTTTTTGAAAAAATTAGAATGTTCAAATATTGAATAAACATATATTTAGGACAAAAGTTCAATACACTATGTATCGAGATCAGATAATTTTTAATATTTTCATAACTTTAGTTGTACATTTACATATTTGGAAACTTTAATAATTTTACATCGTTAGGATTTATGTTTACATTTAATTAAACATAAAATTTAAGTTTTAATTTGAATTGTGCATTTTAAGAAATTGCAGATTTAGTATATGATATACATTAATTAATATATATTGATCATTCGAATGTTATAGAAATACATTCAAATTTAGCACTACACATGGTTCTATTTGAGTATTTGATATAGAAAAATTTCTTATAATTTTAATAAGAGATATTTTTCTTTTTCAGATGATGTTTCCGATATCGTTATAATGCTGATGTCGAATTTCGTTCGTGTGCCGACTACCAGTTCATCAATATTTGGTACTATAGTTTTCGGGAAAAATGTGATTTGCAAATGAATCTCTCTTTAAGTTCGACTTATATATATATATAAATTATTATCAATAGTTTACACAATCATTGTCAATAGTTTTTTAATAATTGTTATTTATAATTATTTGTAAATACTCTCGCATCATCGATGCTTCGTTAAAAAATTACAAAGTAACAACTGTCCACTCAAATTTTTAAAAGCATAATTTCGTGTAAACTCTTGTTATTGAGACACTTATTTTTTAACTAATATTAGATAACCGTAAAATCCATTTGTAATTAACTATTTATATATACAATTTTATATTAATTTACGCATCTTTAAATGATTTTTGCCTTGAATATCATTGTTCCCACATTCATATGTTTTTTTTTGTTTTTTGAAAAAATTAGAATGTTCAAATATTGAATAAACATATATTTAGGACAAAAGTTCAATACACTATGTATCGAGATCAGATAATTTTTAATATTTTCATAACTTTAGTTGTACATTTACATATTTGGAAACTTTAATAATTTTACATCGTTAGGATTTATGTTTACATTTAATTAAACATAAAATTTAAGTTTTAATTTGAATTGTGCATTTTAAGAAATTGCAGATTTAGTTTATGATATACATTAATTAATATATATTGATCATTCGAATGTTATAGAAATACATTCAAATTTAGCACTACACATGGTTCTATTTGAGTATTTGATATAGAAAAATTTCTTATAATCTTAATAAGAGATATTTTTCTTTTTCAGATGATGTTTCCGATATCGTTATAATGCTGATGTCGAATTTCGTTCGTGTGCCGACTACCAGTGCATCAATATTTGCTACTGTAGTTTTCGGGAAAAATGTGATTTGCAAATGAATCTCTCTTTAAGTTCGACTTATATATATATATAAATTATTATCAATAGTTTACACAATCATTGTCAATAGTTTTTTAATAATTGTTATTTATAATTATTTGTAAATACTCTCGCATCATCGATGCTTCGTTAAAAAATTACAAAGTAACAACTGTCCACTCAAATTTTTAAAAGCATAATTTCGTGTAAACTCTTGTTATTGAAACACTTATTTTTTAACTTATATTAGATAACCGTAAAATCCATTTGTATTTAACTATTTATATATACAATTTTATATTAATTTACGCATCTTTAAATGATTTTTGCCTTGAGTATCATTGTTCCCACATTCATATGTTTTTTTTTTGTTTTTTGAAAAAATTAGAATGTTCAAATATTGAATAAACATATATTTAGGACAAAAGTTCAATACACTATGTATCGAGATCAGATAATTTTTAATATTTTCATAACTTTAGTTGTACATTTACATATTTGGAAACTATAATAATTTTACATCGTTAGGATTTATGTTTACATTTAATTAAACATAAAATTTAAGTTTTAATTTGAATTGTGCATTTTAAGAAATTGCAGATTTAGTATATGATATACATTAATTAATATATATTGATCATTCGAATGTTATAGAAATACATTCAAATTTAGCACTACACATGGTTCTATTTGAGTATTTGATATAGAAAAATTTCTTATAATTTTAATAAGAGATATTTTTCTTTTTCAGATGATGTTTCCGATATCGTTATAATGCTGATGTCGAATTTCGTTCGTTTGCCGACTACCAGTGCATCAATATTTGCTACTGTAGTTTTCGGGAAAAATGTGATTTGCAAATGAATCTCTCTTTAAGTTCGACTTATATATATATATAAATTATTATCAATAGTTTACACAATCATTGTCAATAGTTTTTTAATAATTGTTATTTATAATTATTTGTAAATACTCTCGCATCATCGATGCTTCGTTAAAAAATTACAAAGTAACAACTGTCCACTCAAATTTTTAAAAGCATAATTTCGTGTAAACTCTTGTTATTGAGACACTTATTTTTTAACTAATATTAGATAACCGTAAAATCCATTTGTAATTAACTATTTATATATACAATTTTATATTAATTTACGCATCTTTAAATGATTTTTGCCTTGAATATCATTGTTCCCACATTCATATGTTTTTTTTTGTTTTTTGAAAAAATTAGAATGTTCAAATATTGAATAAACATATATTTAGGACAAAAGTTCAATACATTATGTATTGAGATCAGATAATTTTTAATATTTTCATAACTTTAGTTGTACATTTACATATTTGGAAACTATAATAATTTTACATCGTTAGGATTTATGTTTACATTTAATTAAACATAAAATTTAAGTTTTAATTTGAATTGTGCATTTTAAGAAATTGCAGATTTAGTATATGATATACATTAATTAATATATATTGATCATTCGAATGTTATAGAAATACATTCAAATTTAGCACTACACATGGTTCTATTTGAGTATTTGATATAGAAAAATTTCTTATAATTTTAATAAGAGATATTTTTCTTTTTCAGATGATGTTTCCGATATCGTTATAATGCTGATGTCGAATTTCGTTCGTGTGCCGACTACCAGTTCATCAATATTTGGTACTATAGTTTTCGAGAAAAATGTGATTTGCAAATGAATCTCTCTTTAAGTACGACTTATATATATAAATTATTATCAATAGTTTACACAATCATTGTCAATAGTTTTTAAATAATTGTTATTTATAATTATTTGTAAATACTCTCGCATCATCGATGCTTCGTTAAAAAATTACAAAGTAACAACTGTCCACTCAAATTTTTAAAAGCATAATTTCGTGTAAACTCTTGTTATTGAAACACTTATTTTTTAACTAATATTAGATAACCGTAAAATCCATTTGTATTTAACTATTTATATATACAATTTTATATTAATTTACGCATCTTTAAATGATTTTTGCCTTGAGTATCATTGTTCCCACATTCATATGTTTTTTTTTTGTTTTTTGAAAAAATTAGAATGTTCAAATATTGAATAAACATATATTTAGGACAAAAGTTCAATACACTATGTATCGAGATCAGATAATTTTTAATATTTTCATAACTTTAGTTGTACATTTACATATTTGGAAACTATAATAATTTTACATCGTTAGGATTTATGTTTACATTTAATTAAACATAAAATTTAAGTTTTAATTTGAATTGTGCATTTTAAGAAATTGCAGATTTAGTATATGATATACATTAATTAATATATATTGATCATTCGAATGTTATAGAAATACATTCAAATTTAGCACTACACATGGTTCTATTTGAGTATTTGATATAGAAAAATTTCTTATAATTTTAATAAGAGATATTTTTCTTTTTCAGATGATGTTTCCGATATCGTTATAATGCTGATGTCGAATTTCGTTCGTTTGCCGACTACCAGTGCATCAATATTTGCTACTGTAGTTTTCGGGAAAAATGTGATTTGCAAATGAATCTCTCTTTAAGTTCGACTTATATATATATATAAATTATTATCAATAGTTTACACAATCATTGTCAATAGTTTTTTAATAATTGTTATTTATAATTATTTGTAAATACTCTCGCATCATCGATGCTTCGTTAAAAAATTACAAAGTAACAACTGTCCACTCAAATTTTTAAAAGCATAATTTCGTGTAAACTCTTGTTATTGAGACACTTATTTTTTAACTAATATTAGATAACCGTAAAATCCATTTGTAATTAACTATTTATATATACAATTTTATATTAATTTACGCATCTTTAAATGATTTTTGCCTTGAATATCATTGTTCCCACATTCATATGTTTTTTTTTGTTTTTTGAAAAAATTAGAATGTTCAAATATTGAATAAACATATATTTAGGACAAAAGTTCAATACACTATGTATCGAGATCAGATAATTTTTAATATTTTCATAACTTTAGTTGTACATTGACATATTTGGAAACTTTAATAATTTTACATCGTTAGGATTTATGTTTACATTTAATTAAACATAAAATTTAAGTTTTAATTTGAATTGTGCATTTTAAGAAATTGCAGATTTAGTATATGATATACATTAATTAATATATATTGATCATTCGAATGTTATAGAAATACATTCAAATTTAGCACTACACATGGTTCTATTTGAGTATTTGATATAGAAAAATTTCTTATAATCTTAATAAGAGATATTTTTCTTTTTCAGATGATGTTTCCGATATCGTTATAATGCTGATGTCGAATTTCGTTCGTGTGCCGACTACCAGTGCATCAATATTTGCTACTGTAGTTTTCGGGAAAAATGTGATTTGCAAATGAATCTCTCTTTAAGTTCGACTTATATATATATATAAATTATTATCAATAGTTTACACAATCATTGTCAATAGTTTTTTAATAATTGTTATTTATAATTATTTGTAAATACTCTCGCATCATCGATGCTTCGTTAAAAAATTACAAAGTAACAACTGTCCACTCAAATTTTTAAAAGCATAATTTCGTGTAAACTCTTGTTATTGAGACACTTATTTTTTAACTAATATTAGATAACCGTAAAATCCATTTGTAATTAACTATTTATATATACAATTTTATATTAATTTACGCATCTTTAAATGATTTTTGCCTTGAATATCATTGTTCCCACATTCATATGTTTTTTTTTGTTTTTTGAAAAAATTAGAATGTTCAAATATTGAATAAACATATATTTAGGACAAAAGTTCAATACACTATGTATCGAGATCAGATAATTTTTAATATTTTCATAACTTTAGTTGTACATTTACATATTTGGAAACTTTAATAATTTTACATCGTTAGGATTTATGTTTACATTTAATTAAACATAAAATTTAAGTTTTAATTTGAATTGTGCATTTTAAGAAATTGCAGATTTAGTATATGATATACATTAATTAATATATATTGATCATTCGAATGTTATAGAAATACATTCAAATTTAGCACTACACATGGTTCTATTTGAGTATTTGATATAGAAAAATTTCTTATAATTTTAATAAGAGATATTTTTCTTTTTCAGATGATGTTTCCGATATCGTTATAATGCTGATGTCGAATTTCGTTCGTTTGCCGACTACCAGTGCATCAATATTTGCTACTGTAGTTTTCGGGAAAAATGTGATTTGCAAATGAATCTCTCTTTAAGTTCGACTTATATATATATATAAATTATTATCAATAGTTTACACAATCATTGTCAATAGTTTTTTAATAATTGTTATTTATAATTATTTGTAAATACTCTCGCATCATCGATGCTTCGTTAAAAAATTACAAAGTAACAACTGTCCACTCAAATTTTTAAAAGCATAATTTCGTGTAAACTCTTGTTATTGAGACACTTATTTTTTAACTAATATTAGATAACCGTAAAATCCATTTGTAATTAACTATTTATATATACAATTTTATATTAATTTACGCATCTTTAAATGATTTTTGCCTTGAATATCATTGTTCCCACATTCATATGTTTTTTTTGTTTTTTGAAAAAATTAGAATGTTCAAATATTGAATAAACATATATTTAGGACAAAAGTTCAATACACTATGTATCGAGATCAGATAATTTTTAATATTTTCATAACTTTAGTTGTACATTTACATATTTGGAAACTTTAATAATTTTACATCGTTAGGATTTATGTTTACATTTAATTAAACATAAAATTTAAGTTTTAATTTGAATTGTGCATTTTAAGAAATTGCAGATTTAGTATATGATATACATTAATTAATATATATTGATCATTCGAATGTTATAGAAATACATTCAAATTTAGCACTACACATGGTTCTATTTGAGTATTTGATATAGAAAAATTTCTTATAATTTTAATAAGAGATATTTTTCTTTTTCAGATGATGTTTCCGATATCGTTATAATGCTGATGTCGAATTTCGTTCGTGTGCCGACTACCAGTTCATCAATATTTGGTACTATAGTTTTCGAGAAAAATGTGATTTGCAAATGAATCTCTCTTTAAGTACGACTTATATATATAAATTATTATCAATAGTTTACACAATCATTGTCAATAGTTTTTTAATAATTGTTATTTATAATTATTTGTAAATACTCTCGCATCATCGATGCTTCGTTAAAAAATTACAAAGTAACAACTGTCCACTCAAATTTTTAAAAGCATAATTTCGTGTAAACTCTTGTTATTGAAACACTTATTTTTTAACTAATATTAGATAACCGTAAAATCCATTTGTATTTAACTATTTATATATACAATTTTATATTAATTTACGCATCTTTAAATGATTTTTGCCTTGAATATCATTGTTCCCACATTCATATGTTTTTTTTTTTGTTTTTTGAAAAAATTAGAATGTTCAAATATTGAATAAACATATATTTAGGACAAAAGTTCAATGAACTATGTATCGAGATCAGATAATTTTTAATATTTTCATAACTTTAGTTGTACATTTACATATTTGGAAACTATAATAATTTTACATCGTTAGGATTTATGTATACATTTAATTAAACATAAAATTTAAGTTTTAATTTGACTTTGTGCATTTTAAGGAATTGCAGATTTAGGATATGATATACATTAATTAATATATATTGATCATTCGAATGTTATAGAAATACATTCAAATTTAGCACTACACATGGTTCTATTTGAGTATTTGATATAGAAAAATTTCTTATAATTTTAATAAGAGATATTTTTCTTTTTCAGATGATGTTTCCGATATCGTTATAATGCTGATGTCGAATTTCGTTCGTGTGCCGACTACCAGTTCATCAATATTTGGTACTATAGTTTTCGAGAAAAATGTGATTTGCAAATGAATCTCTCTTTAAGTACGACTTATATATATAAATTATTATCAATAGTTTACACAATCATTGTCAATAGTTTTTTAATAATTGTTATTTATAATTATTTGTAAATACTCTCGCATCATCGATGCTTCGTTAAAAAATTACAAAGTAACAACTGTCCACTCAAATTTTTAAAAGCATAATTTCGTGTAAACTCTTGTTATTGAAACACTTATTTTTTAACTAATATTAGATAACCGTAAAATCCATTTGTATTTAACTATTTATATATACAATTTTATATTAATTTACGCATCTTTAAATGATTTTTGCCTTGAATATCATTGTTCCCACATTCATATGTTTTTTTTTTGTTTTTTGAAAAAATTAGAATGTTCAAATATTGAATAAACATATATTTAGGACAAAAGTTCAATACACTATGTATCGAGATCAGATAATTTTTAATATTTTCATAACTTTAGTTGTACATTTACATATTTGGAAACTATAATAATTTTACATCGTTAGGATTTATGTATACATTTAATTAAACATAAAATTTAAGTTTTAATTTGACTTTGTGCATTTTAAGGAATTGCAGATTTAGGATATGATAAACGTAAATTAATATATATTGATCATTAGAATGTTATAGAAATACATTCAAATTGAGCACTACACATGGTTCTATTTGAGTATTTGATATAGAACAATTTCTTATAATCTTTATAAGAGTTATTTTTCTTTTTCAGATGATGTTTCCGATATCGTTATAATGCTGATGTCGAATTTCGTTCGTGTGCCGACTACCAGTGCATCAATATTTGGTACTATAGTTTTCGAGAAAAATGTGATTTGCTAATGAATCTCTCTTTAAGTACGACTTATATATATAAATTATTATCAATAGTTTACACAATCATTGTCAATAGTTTTTTAATAATTGTTATTTATAATTATTTGTAAATACTCTCGCATCATCGATGCTTCGTTAAAAAATTACAAAGTAACAACTGTCCACTCAAATTTTTAAAAGCATAATTTCGTGTAAACTCTTGTTATTGAAAAACTTATTTTTTAACTAATATTAGATAACCGTAAAATCCATTTGTATTTAACTATTTATATATACAATTTTATATTAATTTACGCATCTTTAAATGATTTTTACCTTGAATATCATTGTTCCCACATTCATATGTTTTTTTTTTGCTTTTTGAAAAAATTAGAATGTTCAAATATTGAATAAACATATATTTAGGACAAAAGTTCAATACACTATGTATCGAGATCAGATAATTTTTAATATTTTCATAACTTTAGTTGTACATTTACATATTTGGAAACTATAATAATTTTACATCGTTAGGATTTATGTATACATTTAATTAAACATAAAATTTAAGTTTTAATTTGACTTTGTGCATTTTAAGGAATTGCAGATTTAGGATATGATAAACGTAAATTAATATATATTGATCATTAGAATGTTATAGAAATACATTCAAATTGAGCACTACACATGGTTCTATTTGAGTATTTGATATAGAACAATTTCTTATAATCTTTATAAGAGTTATTTTTCTTTTTCAGATGATGTTTCCGATATCGTTATAATGCTGATGTCGAATTTCGTTCGTGTGCCGACTACCAGTGCATCAATATTTGGTACTATAGTTTTCGAGAAAAATGTGATTTGCTAATGAATCTCTCTTTAAGTACGACTTATATATATAAATTATTATCAATAGTTTACACAATCATTGTCAATAGTTTTTTAATAATTGTTATTTATAATTATTTGTAAATACTCTCGCATCATCGATGCTTCGTTAAAAAATTACAAAGTAACAACTGTCCACTCAAATTTTTAAAAGCATAATTTCGTGTAAACTCTTGTTATTGAAAAACTTATTTTTTAACTAATATTAGATAACCGTAAAATCCATTTGTATTTAACTATTTATATATACAATTTTATATTAATTTACGCATCTTTAAATGATTTTTACCTTGAATATCATTGTTCCCACATTCATATGTTTTTTTTTTGCTTTTTGAAAAAATTAGAATGTTCAAATATTGAATAAACATATATTTAGGACAAAAGTTCAATACACTATGTATCGAGATCAGATAATTTTTAATATTTTCATAACTTTAGTTGTACATTTACATATTTGGAAACTATAATAATTTTACATCGTTAAGATTTATGTTTACATTTAATTAAACATAAAATTTAAGTTTTAATTTGACTTTGTGCATTTTAAGAAATTGCAGATTTAGTATATGATATACATTAATTAATATATATTGATCATTCGAATGTTATAGAAATACATTCAAATTTAGCACTACACATGGTTCTATTTGAGTATTTGATATAGAACAATTTCTTATAATCTTAATAAGAGTTATTTTTCTTTTTCAGATGATGTTTCCGATATCGTTATAATGCTGATGTCGAATTTCGTTCGTGTGCCGACTACCAGTGCATCAATATTTGCTACTATAGTTTTCGGGAAAAATGTGATTTGCAAATGAATCTCTCTTTAAGTACGATTTACATATATATAAATTATTATCAATAGTTTACACAATCATTGTCAATAGTTTTTTAATAATTGTTATTTATAATTATTTGTAAATACTCTCGCATCATCGATGCTTCGTTAAAAAATTACAAAGTAACAACTGTCCACTCAAATTTTTAAAAGCATAATTTCGTGTAAACTCTTGTTATTGAAACACTTATTTTTTAACTAATATTAGATAACCGTAAAATCCATTTGTATTTAACTATT
This sequence comes from Sipha maydis, assembly GCA_034509805.1. Classification (NCBI taxonomy): domain Eukaryota; kingdom Metazoa; phylum Arthropoda; class Insecta; order Hemiptera; family Aphididae; genus Sipha; species Sipha maydis. The sequence continues at coordinate 16,225 of JASXSY010003418.1, forward strand.
TATATATACAATTTTATATTAATTTACGCATCTTTAAATGATTTTTGCCTTGAATATCATTGTTCCCACATTCATATGTTTTTTTTTTGTTTTTTGAAAAAATTAGAATGTTCAAATATTGAATAAACATATATTTAGGACAAAAGTTCAATACACTATGTATCGAGATCAGATAATTTTTAATATTTTCATAACTTTAGTTGTACATTTACATATTTGGAAACTATAATAATTTTACATCGTTAGGATTTATGTTTACATTTAATTAAACATAAAATTTAAGTTTTAATTTGACTTTGTGCATTTTAAGAAATTGCAGATTTAGTATATGATATACATTAATTAATATATATTGATCATTCGAATGTTATAGAAATACATTCAAATTTAGCACTACACATGGTTCTATTTGAGTATTTGATATAGAAAAATTTCTTATAATTTTAATAAGAGATATTTTTCTTTTTCAGATGATGTTTCCGATATCGTTATAATGCTGATGTCGAATTTCGTTCGTGTGCCGACTACCAGTGCATCAATATTTGGTACTATAGTTTTCGAGAAAAATGTGATTTGCTAATGAATCTCTCTTTAAGTACGACTTACATATATATAAATTATTATCAATAGTTTACACAATCATTGTCAATAGTTTTTTAATAATTGTTATTTATAATTATTTGTAAAAACTCTCGCATCATCGATGCTTCGTTAAAAAATTACAAAGTAACAACTGTCCACTCAAATTTTTAAAAGCATAATTTCGTGTACACTCTTGTTATTGAAACACTTATTTTTTAACTAATATTAGATAACCGTAAAATCCATTTGTATTTAACTATTTATATATACAATTTTATATTAATTTACGCATCTTTAAATGATTTTTGCCTTGAGTATCATTGTTCCCACATTCATATGTTTTTTTTTTGTTTTTTGAAAAAATTAGAATGTTCAAATATTGAATAAACATATATTTAGGACAAAAGTTCAATACACTATGTATCGAGATCAGATAATTTTTAATATTTTCATAACTTTAGTTGTACATTTACATATTTGGAAACTATAATAATTTTACATCGTTAGGATTTATGTTTACATTTAATTAAACATAAAATTTAAGTTTTAATTTGACTTTGTGCATTTTAAGAAATTGCAGATTTAGTATATTTTACATTAATTAATATATATTGATCATTCGAATGTTATAGAAATACATTCAAATTTAGCACTACACATGGTTCTATTTGAGTATTTGATATAGAAAAATTTCTTATAATTTTAATAAGAGATATTTTTCTTTTTCAGATGATGTTTCCGATATCGTTATAATGCTGATGTCGAATTTCGTTCGTTTGCCGACTACCAGTGCATCAATATTTGCTACTGTAGTTTTCGGGAAAAATGTGATTTGCAAATGAATCTCTCTTTAAGTTCGACTTATATATATATATAAATTATTATCAATAGTTTACACAATCATTGTCAATAGTTTTTTAATAATTGTTATTTATAATTATTTGTAAATACTCTCGCATCATCGATGCTTCGTTAAAAAATTACAAAGTAACAACTGTCCACTCAAATTTTTAAAAGCATAATTTCGTGTAAACTCTTGTTATTGAGACACTTATTTTTTAACTAATATTAGATAACCGTAAAATCCATTTGTAATTAACTATTTATATATACAATTTTATATTAATTTACGCATCTTTAAATGATTTTTGCCTTGAATATCATTGTTCCCACATTCATATGTTTTTTTTTGTTTTTTGAAAAAATTAGAATGTTCAAATATTGAATAAACATATATTTAGGACAAAAGTTCAATACACTATGTATCGAGATCAGATAATTTTTAATATTTTCATAACTTTAGTTGTACATTTACATATTTGGAAACTTTAATAATTTTACATCGTTAGGATTTATGTTTACATTTAATTAAACATAAAATTTAAGTTTTAATTTGAATTGTGCATTTTAAGAAATTGCAGATTTAGTATATGATATACATTAATTAATATATATTGATCATTCGAATGTTATAGAAATACATTCAAATTTAGCACTACACATGGTTCTATTTGAGTATTTGATATAGAAAAATTTCTTATAATTTTAATAAGAGATATTTTTCTTTTTCAGATGATGTTTCCGATATCGTTATAATGCTGATGTCGAATTTCGTTCGTGTGCCGACTACCAGTTCATCAATATTTGGTACTATAGTTTTCGAGAAAAATGTGATTTGCAAATGAATCTCTCTTTAAGTACGACTTATATATATAAATTATTATCAATAGTTTACACAATCATTGTCAATAGTTTTTTAATAATTGTTATTTATAATTATTTGTAAATACTCTCGCATCATCGATGCTTCGTTAAAAAATTACAAAGTAACAACTGTCCACTCAAATTTTTAAAAGCATAATTTCGTGTAAACTCTTGTTATTGAAACACTTATTTTTTAACTAATATTAGATAACCGTAAAATCCATTTGTATTTAACTATTTATATATACAATTTTATATTAATTTACGCATCTTTAAATGATTTTTGCCTTGAATATCATTGTTCCCACATTCATATGTTTTTTTTTTTGTTTTTTGAAAAAATTAGAATGTTCAAATATTGAATAAACATATATTTAGGACAAAAGTTCAATGAACTATGTATCGAGATCAGATAATTTTTAATATTTTCATAACTTTAGTTGTACATTTACATATTTGGAAACTATAATAATTTTACATCGTTAGGATTTATGTGTACATTTAATTAAACATAAAATTTAAGTTTTAATTTGACTTTGTGCATTTTAAGGAATTGCAGATTTAGGATATGATATACATTAATTAATATATATTGATCATTCGAATGTTATAGAAATACATTCAAATTTAGCACTACACATGGTTCTATTTGAGTATTTGATATAGAAAAATTTCTTATAATTTTAATAAGAGATATTTTTCTTTTTCAGATGATGTTTCCGATATCGTTATAATGCTGATGTCGAATTTCGTTCGTGTGCCGACTACCAGTTCATCAATATTTGGTACTATAGTTTTCGAGAAAAATGTGATTTGCAAATGAATCTCTCTTTAAGTACGACTTATATATATAAATTATTATCAATAGTTTACACAATCATTGTCAATAGTTTTTTAATAATTGTTATTTATAATTATTTGTAAATACTCTCGCATCATCGATGCTTCGTTAAAAAATTACAAAGTAACAACTGTCCACTCAAATTTTTAAAAGCATAATTTCGTGTAAACTCTTGTTATTGAAACACTTATTTTTTAACTAATATTAGATAACCGTAAAATCCATTTGTATTTAACTATTTATATATACAATTTTATATTAATTTACGCATCTTTAAATGATTTTTGCCTTGAATATCATTGTTCCCACATTCATATGTTTTTTTTTTGTTTTTTGAAAAAATTAGAATGTTCAAATATTGAATAAACATATATTTAGGACAAAAGTTCAATACACTATGTATCGAGATCAGATAATTTTTAATATTTTCATAACTTTAGTTGTACATTTACATATTTGGAAACTATAATAATTTTACATCGTTAGGATTTATGTTTACATTTAATTAAACATAAAATTTAAGTTTTAATTTGACTTTGTGCATTTTAAGAAATTGCAGATTTAGTATATGATATACATTAATTAATATATATTGATCATTCGAATGTTATAGAAATACATTCAAATTTAGCACTACACATGGTTCTATTTGAGTATTTGATATAGAAAAATTTCTTATAATTTTAATTAGAGATATTTTTCTTTTTCAGATGATGTTTCCGATATCGTTATAATGCTGATGTCGAATTTCGTTCGTGTGCCGACTAGCAGTGCATCAATATTTGGTACTATAGTTTTCGAGAAAAATGTGATTTGCTAATGAATCTCTCTTTAAGTACGATTTACATATATATAAATTATTATCAATAGTTTACACAATCATTGTCAATAGTTTTTTAATAATTGTTATTTATAATTATTTGTAAATACTCTCGCATCATCGATGCTTCGTTAAAAAATTACAAAGTAACAACTGTCCACTCAAATTTTTAAAAGCATAATTTCGTGTAAACTCTTGTTATTGAAACACTTATTTTTTAACTAATATTAGATAACCGTAAAATCCATTTGTATTTAACTATTTATATATACAATTTTATATTAATTTACGCATCTTTAAATGATTTTTGCCTTGAATATCATTGTTCCCACATTCATATGTTTTTTTTTTGTTTTTTGAAAAAATTAGAATGTTCAAATATTGAATAAACATATATTTAGGACAAAAGTTCAATACACTATGTATCGAGATCAGATAATTTTTAATATTTTCATAACTTTAGTTGTACATTTACATATTTGGAAACTATAATAATTTTACATCGTTAGGATTTATGTTTACATTTAATTAAACATAAAATTTAAGTTTTAATTTGACTTTGTGCATTTTAAGAAATTGCAGATTTAGTATATGATATACATTAATTAATATATATTGATCATTCGAATGTTATAGAAATACATTCAAATTTAGCACTACACATGGTTCTATTTGAGTATTTGATATAGAAAAATTTCTTATAATTTTAATAAGAGATATTTTTCTTTTTCAGATGATGTTTCCGATATCGTTATAATGCTGATGTCGAATTTCGTTCGTGTGCCGACTACCAGTGCATCAATATTTGGTACTATAGTTTTCGAGAAAAATGTGATTTGCTCATGAATCTCTCTTTAAGTACGACTTACATATATATAAATTATTATCAATAGTTTACACAATCATTGTCAATAGTTTTTTAATAATTGTTATTTATAATTATTTGTAAATACTCTCGCATCATCGATGCTTCGTTAAAAAATTACAAAGTAACAACTGTCCACTCAAATTTTTAAAAGCATAATTTCGTGTAAACTCTTGTTATTGAAACACTTATTTTTTAACTAATATTAGATTACCGTAAAATCCATTTGTATTTAACTATTTATATATACAATTTTATATTAATTTACGCATCTTTAAATGATTTTTGCCTTGAATATCATTGTTCCCACATTCATATGTTTTTTTTTTGTTTTTTGAAAAAATTAGAATGTTCAAATATTGAATAAACATATATTTAGGACAAAAGTTCAATACACTATGTATCGAGATCAGATAATTTTTAATATTTTCATAACTTTAGTTGTACATTTACATATTTGGAAACTATAATAATTTTACATCGTTAAGATTTATGTATACATTTAATTAAACATAAAATTTAAGTTTTAATTTGACTTTGTGCATTTTAAGGAATTGCAGATTTAGGATATGATAAACGTAAATTAATATATATTGATCATTAGAATGTTATAGAAATACATTCAAATTGAGCACTACACATGGTTCTATTTGAGTATTTGATATAGAACAATTTCTTATAATCTTTATAAGAGTTATTTTTCTTTTTCAGATGATGTTTCCGATATCGTTATAATGCTGATGTCGAATTTCGTTCGTGTGCCGACTACCAGTGCATCAATATTTGGTACTATAGTTTTCGAGAAAAATGTGATTTGCTAATGAATCTCTCTTTAAGTACGACTTATATATATAAATTATTATCAATAGTTTACACAATCATTGTCAATAGTTTTTTAATAATTGTTATTTATAATTATTTGTAAATACTCTCGCATCATCGATGCTTCGTTAAAAAATTACAAAGTAACAACTGTCCACTCAAATTTTTAAAAGCATAATTTCGTGTAAACTCTTGTTATTGAAAAACTTATTTTTTAACTAATATTAGATAACCGTAAAATCCATTTGTATTTAACTATTTATATATACAACTTTATATTAATTTACGCATCTTTAAATGATTTTTGCCTTGAATATCATTGTTCCCACATTCATATGTTTTTTTTTTGTTTTTTGAAAAAATTAGAATGTTCAAATATTGAATAAACATATATTTAGGACAAAAGTTCAATACACTATGTATCGAGATCAGATAATTTTTAATATTTTCATAACTTTAGTTGTACATTTACATATTTGGAAACTATAATAATTTTACATCGTTAGGATTTATGTTTACATTTAATTAAACATAAAATTTACGTTTTAATTTGACTTTGTGCATTTTAAGAAATTGCAGATTTAGTATATGATATACATTAATTAATATATATTGATCATTCGAATGTTATAGAAATACATTCAAATTTAGCACTACACATGGTTCTATTTGAGTATTTGATATAGAAAAATTTCTTATAATTTTAATAAGAGATATTTTTCTTTTTCAGATGATGTTTCCGATATCGTTATAATGCTGATGTCGAATTTCGTTCGTGTGCCGACTACCAGTGCATCAATATTTGGTACTATAGTTTTCGAGAAAAATGTGATTTGCTAATGAATCTCTCTTTAAGTACGACTTATATATATAAATTATTATCAATAGTTTACACAATCATTGTCAATAGTTTTTTAATAATTGTTATTTATAATTATTTGTAAATACTCTCGCATCATCGATGCTTCGTTAAAAAATTACAAAGTAACAACTGTCCACTCAAATTTTTAAAAGCATAATTTCGTGTAAACTCTTGTTATTGAAACACTTATTTTTTAACTAATATTAGATAACCGTAAAATCCATTTGTATTTAACTATTTATATATACAATTTTATATTAATTTACGCATCTTTAAATGATTTTTGCCTTGAGTATCATTGTTCCCACATTCATATGTTTTTTTTTTTGTTTTTTGAAAAAATTAGAATGTTCAAATATTGAATAAACATATATTTAGGACAAAAGTTCAATACACTATGTATCGAGATCAGATAATTTTTAATATTTTCATAACTTTAGTTGTACATTTACATATTTGGAAACTTTAATAATTTTACATCGTTAGGATTTATGTTTACATTTAATTAAACATAAAATTTAAGTTTTAATTTGAATTGTGCATTTTAAGAAATTGCAGATTTAGTATATGATATACATTAATTAATATATATTGATCATTCGAATGTTATAGAAATACATTCAAATTTAGCACTACACATGGTTCTATTTGAGTATTTGATATAGAAAAATTTCTTATAATTTTAATAAGAGATATTTTTCTTTTTCAGATGATGTTTCCGATATCGTTATAATGCTGATGTCGAATTTCGTTCGTGTGCCGACTACCAGTTCATCAATATTTGGTACTATAGTTTTCGAGAAAAATGTGATTTGCAAATGAATCTCTCTTTAAGTACGACTTATATATATAAATTATTATCAATAGTTTACACAATCATTGTCAATAGTTTTTTAATAATTGTTATTTATAATTATTTGTAAATACTCTCGCATCATCGATGCTTCGTTAAAAAATTACAAAGTAACAACTGTCCACTCAAATTTTTAAAAGCATAATTTCGTGTAAACTCTTGTTATTGAAACACTTATTTTTTAACTAATATTAGATAACCGTAAAATCCATTTGTATTTAACTATTTATATATACAATTTTATATTAATTTACGCATCTTTAAATGATTTTTGCCTTGAATATCATTGTTCCCACATTCATATGTTTTTTTTTTTGTTTTTTGAAAAAATTAGAATGTTCAAATATTGAATAAACATATATTTAGGACAAAAGTTCAATACACTATGTATCGAGATCAGATAATTTTTAATATTTTCATAACTTTAGTTGTACATTTACATATTTGGAAACTATAATAATTTTACATCGTTAGGATTTATGTATACATTTAATTAAACATAAAATTTAAGTTTTAATTTGACTTTGTGCATTTTAAGGAATTGCAGATTTAGGATATGATATACATTAATTAATATATATTGATCATTCGAATGTTATAGAAATACATTCAAATTTAGCACTACACATGGTTCTATTTGAGTATTTGATATAGAAAAATTTCTTATAATTTTAATAAGAGATATTTTTCTTTTTCAGATGATGTTTCCGATATCGTTATAATGCTGATGTCGAATTTCGTTCGTGTGCCGACTACCAGTTCATCAATATTTGGTACTATAGTTTTCGAGAAAAATGTGATTTGCAAATGAATCTCTCTTTAAGTACGACTTATATATATAAATTATTATCAATAGTTTACACAATCATTGTCAATAGTTTTTTAATAATTGTTATTTATAATTATTTGTAAATACTCTCGCATCATCGATGCTTCGTTAAAAAATTACAAAGTAACAACTGTCCACTCAAATTTTTAAAAGCATAATTTCGTGTAAACTCTTGTTATTGAAACACTTATTTTTTAACTAATATTAGATAACCGTAAAATCCATTTGTATTTAACTATTTATATATACAATTTTATATTAATTTACGCATCTTTAAATGATTTTTGCCTTGAATATCATTGTTCCCACATTCATATGTTTTTTTTTTGTTTTTTGAAAAAATTAGAATGTTCAAATATTGAATAAACATATATTTAGGACAAAAGTTCAATACACTATGTATCGAGATCAGATAATTTTTAATATTTTCATAACTTTAGTTGTACATTTACATATTTGGAAACTATAATAATTTTACATCGTTAGGATTTATGTTTACATTTAATTAAACATAAAATTTAAGTTTTAATTTGAATTGTGCATTTTAAGAAATTGCAGATTTAGTATATGATATACATTAATTAATATATATTGATCATTCGAATGTTATAGAAATACATTCAAATTTAGCACTACACATGGTTCTATTTGAGTATTTGATATAGAAAAATTTCTTATAATTTTAATAAGAGATATTTTTCTTTTTCAGATGATGTTTCCGATATCGTTATAATGCTGATGTCGAATTTCGTTCGTTTGCCGACTACCAGTGCATCAATATTTGCTACTGTAGTTTTCGGGAAAAATGTGATTTGCAAATGAATCTCTCTTTAAGTTCGACTTATATATATATATAAATTATTATCAATAGTTTACACAATCATTGTCAATAGTTTTTTAATAATTGTTATTTATAATTATTTGTAAATACTCTCGCATCATCGATGCTTCGTTAAAAATTACCAAGTAACAACTGTCCACTCAAATTTTTAAAAGCATAATTTCGTGTAAACTCTTGTTATTGAGACACTTATTTTTTAACTAATATTAGATAACCGTAAAATCCATTTGTAATTAACTATTTATATATACAATTTTATATTAATTTACGCATCTTTAAATGATTTTTGCCTTGAATATCATTGTTCCCACATTCATATGTTTTTTTTTGTTTTTTGAAAAAATTAGAATGTTCAAATATTGAATAAACATATATTTAGGACAAAAGTTCAATACACTATGTATCGAGATCAGATAATTTTTAATATTTTCATAACTTTAGTTGTACATTTACATATTTGGAAACTTTAATAATTTTACATCGTTAGGATTTATGTTTACATTTAATTAAACATAAAATTTAAGTTTTAATTTGAATTGTGCATTTTAAGAAATTGCAGATTTAGTATATGATATACATTAATTAATATATATTGATCATTCGAATGTTATAGAAATACATTCAAATTTAGCACTACACATGGTTCTATTTGAGTATTTGATATAGAAAAAATTTCTTATAATTTTAATAAGAGATATTTTTCTTTTTCAGATGATGTTTCCGATATCGTTATAATGCTGATGTCGAATTTCGTTCGTGTGCCGACTACCAGTTCATCAATATTTGGTACTATAGTTTTCGAGAAAAATGTGATTTGCAAATGAATCTCTCTTTAAGTACGACTTATATATATAAATTATTATCAATTGTTTACACAATCATTGTCAATAGTTTTTTAATAATTGTTATTTATAATTATTTGTAAATACTCTCGCATCATCGATGCTTCGTTAAAAAATTACAAAGTAACAACTGTCCACTCAAATTTTTAAAAGCATAATTTCGTGTAAACTCTTGTTATTGAAACACTTATTTTTTAACTAATATTAGATAACCGTAAAATCCATTTGTATTTAACTATTTATATATACAATTTTATATTAATTTACGCATCTTTAAATGATTTTTGCCTTGAATATCATTGTTCCCACATTCATATGTTTTTTTTTTGTTTTTTGAAAAAATTAGAATGTTCAAATATTGAATAAACATATATTTAGGACAAAAGTTCAATACACTATGTATCGAGATCAGATAATTTTTAATATTTTCATAACTTTAGTTGTACATTTACATATTTGGAAACTATAATAATTTTACATCGTTAGGATTTATGTATACATTTAATTAAACATAAAATTTAAGTTTTAATTTGACTTTGTGCATTTTAAGGAATTGCAGATTTAGGATATGATATACATTAATTAATATATATTGATCATTCGAATGTTATAGAAATACATTCAAATTTAGCACTACACATGGTTCTATTTGAGTATTTGATATAGAAAAATTTCTTATAATTTTAATAAGAGATATTTTTCTTTTTCAGATGATGTTTCCGATATCGTTATAATGCTGATGTCGAATTTCGTTCGTGTGCCGACTACCAGTTCATCAATATTTGGTACTATAGTTTTCGAGAAAAATGTGATTTGCAAATGAATCTCTCTTTAAGTACGACTTATATATATAAATTATTATCAATAGTTTACACAATCATTGTCAATAGTTTTTTAATAATTGTTATTTATAATTATTTGTAAATACTCTCGCATCATCGATGCTTCGTTAAAAAATTACAAAGTAACAACTGTCCACTCAAATTTTTAAAAGCATAATTTCGTGTAAACTCTTGTTATTGAAACACTTATTTTTTAACTAATATTAGATAACCGTAAAATCCATTTGTATTTAACTATTTATATATACAATTTTATATTAATTTACGCATCTTTAAATGATTTTTGCCTTGAATATCATTGTTCCCACATTCATATGTTTTTTTTTTGTTTTTTGAAAAAATTAGAATGTTCAAATATTGAATAAACATATATTTAGGACAAAAGTTCAATACACTATGTATCGAGATCAGATAATTTTTAATATTTTCATAACTTTAGTTGTACATTTACATATTTGGAAACTATAATAATTTTACATCGTTAGGATTTATGTATACATTTAATTAAACATAAAATTTAAGTTTTAATTTGACTTTGTGCATTTTAAGGAATTGCAGATTTAGGATATGATAAACGTAAATTAATATATATTGATCATTAGAATGTTATAGAAATACATTCAAATTGAGCACTACACATGGTTCTATTTGAGTATTTGATATAGAACAATTTCTTATAATCTTTATAAGAGTTATTTTTCTTTTTCAGATGATGTTTCCGATATCGTTATAATGCTGATGTCGAATTTCGTTCGTGTGCCGACTACCAGTGCATCAATATTTGGTACTATAGTTTTTTTTTTTTTTTTTTTTCTTTCTTTTTTTTCTTTTTATTTCTTTCTTATAAATTATTATCAATAGTTTACACAATCATTGTCAATAGTTTTTTAATAATTGTTATTTATAATTATTTGTAAATACTCTCGCATCATCGATGCTTCGTTAAAAAAATTACAAAGTAACAACTGTCCACTCAAATTTTTAAAGCATAATTTCGTGTAAACTCTTGTTATTGAAAAACTTATTTTTTAACTAATATTAGAAAACCCGTAAAATCCATTTGTAATTTAACTATTTATATATACAATCTTTATATTAATTTACGCATCTTTAAATGATTTTTACCTTGATATCATTGTTCCCACATTCATATGTTTTTTTTTTGCTTTTTGAAAAAATTAGAATGCTTCAAATATGAATAAAACATATATTTGAGGACAAAAGTTCAATACACTATGTATCGAGATCAGATAATTTTTAATATTTTTCATAACTTTAGTTGTACATTTACATATTTGGAAAACTATAATAATTTTACATCGTTAGATTAATGTTTACATTTAAGTTAAACATAAAATTTAAGTTTTAATTTGACTTTGTGCATTTTTAGAAATTGCAGAATTAGTATATGATATACATTAATTAATATATATTGATCATTCGAATGTTATAGAAATACATTCAAATTTAGCACTAACATGGTTCTATTTGAGTATTTGATATAGAAACAATTTCTTATAATCTTAATAAGAGTTATTTTTCTTTTTCAGATGATGCTTCCGATATCGTTTATAATGCTGATGTCGATTTCGTTCGTGTGCCCGACTACCAGTGCATCAATATTTGCTACTATAGTTTTCGGGAAAAATGTGATTTGCAAATGAATCTCTCTTTAAGTACGACCTTACAATATATATAAATTATTATCAATAGTTTACACAATCATTGTCAATAGTTTTTAATAATTGTTATTTATAATTATTTGTAAATACTCTCGCATCATCGATGCTTCGTTAAAAAATTACAAAGTAACAACTGTCCACTCAAATTTTTAAAGCATAATTTCGTGTAAACTCTTGTTATTGAAACACTTATTTTTTAACTAATATTAGATAACCGTAAAATCCATTTGTATTTAACTATTTATATATACAATTTTATATTAATTTACGCATCTTTAAATGATTTTTGCCTTGAATATCATTGTTCCCACATTCATATGTTTTTTTTTTTGTTTTTTGAAAAAATTAGAATGTTCAAATATTGAATAAACATATATTTAGGACAAAAGTTCAATACACTATGTATCGAGATCAGATAATTTTTAATATTTTCATAACTTTAGTTGTACATTTACATATTTGGAAACTATAATAATTTTACATCGTTAGGATTTATGTTTACATTTAATTAAACATAAAATTTAAGTTTTAATTTGACTTTGTGCATTTAAGAAATTGCAGATTTAGTATATGATATACATTAATTAATATATATTGATCATTCGAATGTTATAGAAATACATTCAAATTTAGCACTACACATGGTTCTATTTGAGTATTTGATATAGAAAAATTTCTTATAATTTTAATAAGAGATATTTTTCTTTTTCAGATGATGTTTCCGATATCGTTATAATGCTGATGTCGAATTTCGTTCGTGTGCCGACTACCAGTGCATCAATATTTGGTACTATAGTTTTCGAGAAAAATGTGATTTGCTAATGAATCTCTCTTTAAGTACGACTTACATATATATAAATTATTATCAATAGTTTACACAATCATTGTCAATAGTTTTTTAATAATTGTTATTTATAATTATTTGTAAAAACTCTCGCATCATCGATGCTTCGTTAAAAAATTACAAAGTAACAACTGTCCACTCAAATTTTTAAAAGCATAATTTCGTGTACACTCTTGTTATTGAAACACTTATTTTTTAACTAATATTAGATAACCGTAAAATCCATTTGTATTTAACTATTTATATATACAATTTATATTAATTTACGCATCTTTAAATGATTTTTGCCTTGAATATCATTGTTCCCACATTCATATGTTTTTTTTTTGTTTTTTGAAAAAATTAGAATGTTCAAATATTGAATAAACATATATTTAGGACAAAAGTTCAATACACTATGTATCGAGATCAGATAATTTTTAATATTTTCATAACTTTAGTTGTACATTTACATATTTGGAAACTATAATAATTTTACATCGTTAGGATTTATGTTTACATTTAATTAAACATAAAATTTAAGTTTTAATTTGACTTTGTGCATTTTAAGAAATTGCAGATTTAGTATATTATATACATTAATTAATATATATTGATCATTCGAATGTTATAGAAATACATTCAAATTTAGCACTACACATGGTTCTATTTGAGTATTTGATATAGAAAAATTTCTTATAATTTTAATAAGAGATATTTTTCTTTTTCAGATGATGTTTCCGATATCGTTATAATGCTGATGTCGAATTTCGTTCGTGTGCCGACTAGCAGTGCATCAATATTTGGTACTATAGTTTTCGAGAAAAATGTGATTTGCTAATGAATCTCTCTTTAAGTACGATTTACATATATATAAATTATTATCAATAGTTTACACAATCATTGTCAATAGTTTTTTAATAATTGTTATTTATAATTATTTGTAAATACTCTCGCATCATCGATGCTTCGTTAAAAAATTACAAAGTAACAACTGTCCACTCAATTTTTAAAAGCATAATTTCGTGTAAACTCTTGTTATTGAAACACTTATTTTTTAACTAATATTAGATAACCGTAAAATCCATTTGTATTTAACTATTTATATACAATTTTATATTAATTTACGCATCTTTAAATGATTTTTGCCTTGAGTATCATTGTTCCCACATTCATATGTTTTTTTTTTGTTTTTTGAAAAAATTAGAATGTTCAAATATTGAATAAACATATATTAGGACAAAAGTTCAATACACTATGTATCGAGATCAGATAATTTTTAATATTTTCATAACTTTAGTTGTACATTTACATATTTGGAAACTATAATAATTTTACATCGTTAGGATTTATGTTTACATTTAATTAAACATAAAATTTAAGTTTTAATTTGAATTGTGCATTTTAAGAAATTGCAGATTTAGTATATGATATACATTAATTAATATATATTGATCATTCGAATGTTATAGAAATACATTCAAATTTAGCACTACACATGGTTCTATTTGAGTATTTGATATAGAAAAATTTCTTATAATTTTAATAAGAGATATTTTTCTTTTTCAGATGATGTTTCCGATATCGTTATAATGCTGATGTCGAATTTCGTTTCGTTTGCCGACCTACCAGTGCATCAATATTTGCTACTGTAGTTTTCGGGAAAAATGTGATTTGCAAATGAATCTCTCTTTAAGTTCGACTTATATATATATATAAATTATTATCAATAGTTTACACAATCATTGTCAATAGTTTTTTAATAATTGTTATTTATAATTATTTGTAAATACTCTCGCATCATCGATGCTTCGTTAAAAAATTACAAAGTAACAACTGTCCACTCAAATTTTTAAAAGCATAATTTCGTGTAAACTCTTGTTATTGAGACACTTATTTTTTAACTAATATTAGATAACCGTAAAATCCATTTGTAATTAACTATTTATATATACAATTTTATATTAATTTACGCATCTTTAAATGATTTTTGCCTTGAATATCATTGTTCCCACATTCATATGTTTTTTTTTTGTTTTTTGAAAAAATTAGAATGTTCAAATATTGAATAAACATATATTTAGGACAAAAGTTCAATACACTATGTATCGAGATCAGATAATTTTTAATATTTTCATAACTTTAGTTGTACATTTACATATTTGGAAACTTTAATAATTTTACATCGTTAGGATTTATGTTTACATTTAATTAAACATAAAATTTAAGTTTTAATTTGAATTGTGCATTTTAAGAAATTGCAGATTTAGTATATGATATATACATTAATTAATATATATTGATCATTCGAATGTTATAGAAATACATTCAAATTTAGCACTACACATGGTTCTATTTGAGTATTTGATATAGAAAAATTTCTTATAATTTTAATAAGAGATATTTTTCTTTTTCAGATGATGTTTCCGATATCGTTATAATGCTGATGTCGAATTTCGTTCGTGTGCCGACTACCAGTTCATCAATATTTGGTACTATAGTTTTCGAGAAAAATGTGATTTGCAAAGGAATCTCTCTTTAAGTACGACTTATATATATAAATTATTATCAATAGTTTACACAATCATTGTCAATAGTTTTTTAATAATTGTTATTTATAATTATTTGTTAATACTCTCGCATCATCGATGCTTCGTTAAAAAATTACAAAGTAACAACTGTCCACTCAAATTTTTAAAAGCATAATTTCGTGTAAACTCTTGTTATTGAAACACTTATTTTTTAACTAATATTAGATAACCGTAAAATCCATTTGTATTTAACTATTTATATATACAATTTTATATTAATTTACGCATCTTAAATGATTTTTGCCTTGAATATCATTGTTCCCACATTCATATGTTTTTTTTTTTGTTTTTGAAAAAATTAGAATGTTCAAATATTGAATAAACATATATTTAGGACAAAAGTTCAATACACTATGTATCGAGATCAGATAATTTTTAATATTTTCATAACTTTAGTTGTACATTTTACATATTTGGAAACTATAATAATTTTACATCGTTAGGATTTATGTATACATTTAATTAAACATAAAATTTAAGTTTTAATTTGACTTTGTGCATTTTAAGGAATTGCAGATTTAGGATATGATAAACGTAAATTAATATATATTGATCATTAGAATGTTATAGAAATACATTCAAATTGAGCACTACACATGGTTCTATTTGAGTATTTGATATAGAACAATTTCTTATAATCTTTATAAGAGTTATTTTTCTTTTTCAGATGATGTTTCCGATATCGTTATAATGCTGATGTCGAATTTCGTTCGTGTGCCGACTACCAGTGCATCAATATTTGGTACTATAGTTTTCGAGAAAAATGTGATTTGCTAATGGATCTCTCTTTAAGTACGACTTATATATATAAATTATTATCAATAGTTTACACAATCATTGTCAATAGTTTTTTAATAATTGTTATTTATAATTATTTGTAAATACTCTCGCATCATCGATGCTTCGTTAAAAAATTACAAAGTAACAACTGTCCACTCAAATTTTTAAAAGCATAATTTCGTGTAAACTCTTGTTATTGAAAAACTTATTTTTTAACTAATATTAGATAACCGTAAAATCCATTTGTATTTAACTATTTATATATACAATTTTATATTAATTTACGCATCTTTAAATGATTTTTACCTTGAATATCATTGTTCCCACATTCATATGTTTTTTTTTTGCTTTTTGAAAAAATTAGAATGTTCAAATATTGAATAAACATATATTTAGGACAAAAGTTCAATACACTATGTATCGAGATCAGATAATTTTTAATATTTTCATAACTTTAGTTGTACATTTACATATTTGGAAACTAATAATTTTACATCGTTAAGATTTATGTTTACATTTAATTAAACATAAAATTTAAGTTTTAATTTGACTTTGTGCATAAGAAATTGCAGATTTAGTATATGATATACATTAATTAATATATATTGATCATTCGAATGTTATAGAAATACATTCAAATTTAGCACTACACATGGTTCTATTTGAGTATTTGATATAGAACAATTTCTTATAATCTTAATAAGAGTTATTTTTCTTTTTCAGATGATGTTTCCGATATCGTTATAATGCTGATGTCGAATTTCGTTCGTGTGCCGACTACCAGTGCATCAATATTTGCTACTATAGTTTTCGGGAAAAATGTGATTTGCAAATGAATCTCTCTTTAAGTACGACTTACATATATATAAATTATTATCAATAGTTTACACAATCATTGTCAATAGTTTTTTAATAATTGTTATTTATAATTATTTGTAAATACTCTCGCATCATCGATGCTTCGTTAAAAAATTACAAAGTAACAACTGTCCACTCAAATTTTTAAAAGCATAATTTCGTGTAAACTCTTGTTATTGAAACACTTATTTTTTAACTAATATTAGATAACCGTAAAATCCATTTGTATTTAACTATTTATATATACAATTTTATATTAATTTACGCATCTTTAAATGATTTTTGCCTTGAATATCATTGTTCCCACATTCATATGTTTTTTTTTTGTTTTTTGAAAAAATTAGAATGTTCAAATATTGAATAAACATATATTTAGGACAAAAGTTCAATACACTATGTATCGAGATCAGATAATTTTTAATATTTTCATAACTTTAGTTGTACATTTACATATTTGGAAACTATAATAATTTTACATCGTTAGGATTTATGTTTACATTTAATTAAACATAAAATTTAAGTTTTAATTTGACTTTGTGCATTTTAAGAAATTGCAGATTTAGTATATGATATACATTAATTAATATATATTGATCATTCGAATGTTATAGAAATACATTCAAATTTAGCACTACACATGGTTCTATTTGAGTATTTGATATAGAAAAATTTCTTATAATTTTAATAAGAGATATTTTTCTTTTTCAGATGATGTTTCCGATATCGTTATAATGCTGATGTCGAATTTCGTTCGTGTGCCGACTACCAGTGCATCAATATTTGGTACTATAGTTTTCGAGAAAAATGTGATTTGCTAATGAATCTCTCTTTAAGTACGACTTACATATATATAAATTATTATCAATAGTTTACACAATCATTGTCAATAGTTTTTTAATAATTGTTATTTATAATTATTTGTAAAAACTCTCGCATCATCGATGCTTCGTTAAAAAATTACAAAGTAACAACTGTCCACTCAAATTTTTAAAAGCATAATTTCGTGTACACTCTTGTTATTGAAACACTTATTTTTTAACTAATATTAGATAACCGTAAAATCCATTTGTATTTAACTATTTATATATACAATTTTATATTAATTTACGCATCTTTAAATGATTTTTGCCTTGAATATCATTGTTCCCACATTCATATGTTTTTTTTTTGTTTTTTGAAAAAATTAGAATGTTCAAATATTGAATAAACATATATTTAGGACAAAAGTTCAATACACTATGTATCGAGATCAGATAATTTTTAATATTTTCATAACTTTAGTTGTACATTTACATATTTGGAAACTATAATAATTTTACATCGTTAGGATTTATGTTTACATTTAATTAAACATAAAATTTAAGTTTTAATTTGACTTTGTGCATTTTAAGAAATTGCAGATTTAGTATATGATATACATTAATTAATATATATTGATCATTCGAATGTTATAGAAATACATTCAAATTTAGCACTACACATGGTTCTATTTGAGTATTTGATATAGAAAAATTTCTTATAATTTTAATAAGAGATATTTTTCTTTTTCAGATGATGTTTCCGATATCGTTATAATGCTGATGTCGAATTTCGTTCGTGTGCCGACTAGCAGTGCATCAATATTTGGTACTATAGTTTTCGAGAAAAATGTGATTTGCTAATGAATCTCTCTTTAAGTACGATTTACATATATATAAATTATTATCAATAGTTTACACAATCATTGTCAATAGTTTTTTAATAATTGTTATTTATAATTATTTGTAAATACTCTCGCATCATCGATGCTTCGTTAAAAAATTACAAAGTAACAACTGTCCACTCAAATTTTTAAAAGCATAATTTCGTGTAAACTCTTGTTATTGAAACACTTATTTTTTAACTAATATTAGATAACCGTAAAATCCATTTGTATTTAACTATTTATATATACAATTTTATATTAATTTACGCATCTTTAAATGATTTTTGCCTTGAATATCATTGTTCCCACATTCATATGTTTTTTTTTTGTTTTTTGAAAAAATTAGAATGTTCAAATATTGAATAAACATATATTTAGGACAAAAGTTCAATACACTATGTATCGAGATCAGATAATTTTTAATATTTTCATAACTTTAGTTGTACATTTACATATTTGGAAACTATAATAATTTTACATCGTTAGGATTTATGTTTACATTTAATTAAACATAAAATTTAAGTTTTAATTTGAATTGTGCATTTTAAGAAATTGCAGATTTAGTATATGATATACATTAATTAATATATATTGATCATTCGAATGTTATAGAAATACATTCAAATTTAGCACTACACATGGTTCTATTTGAGTATTTGATATAGAAAAATTTCTTATAATTTTAATAAGAGATATTTTTCTTTTTCAGATGATGTTTCCGATATCGTTATAATGCTGATGTCGAATTTCGTTCGTGTGCCGACTACCAGTTCATCAATATTTGGTACTATAGTTTTCGAGAAAAATGTGATTTGCAAAGGAATCTCTCTTTAAGTACGACTTATATATATAAATTATTATCAATAGTTTACACAATCATTGTCAATAGTTTTTTAATAATTGTTATTTATATTTATTTGTAAATACTCTCGCATCATCGATGCTTCGTTAAAAAATTACAAAGTAACAACTGTCCACTCAAATTTTTAAAAGCATAATTTCGTGTAAACTCTTGTTATTGAGACACTTATTTTTTAACTAATATTAGATAACCGTAAAATCCATTTGTAATTAACTATTTATATATACAATTTTATATTAATTTACGCATCTTTAAATGATTTTTGCCTTGAATATCATTGTTCCCACATTCATATGTTTTTTTTTGTTTTTTGAAAAAATTAGAATGTTCAAATATTGAATAAACATATATTTAGGACAAAAGTTCAATACACTATGTATCGAGATCAGATAATTTTTAATATTTTCATAACTTTAGTTGTACATTTACATATTTGGAAACTTTAATAATTTTACATCGTTAGGATTTATGTTTACATTTAATTAAACATAAAATTTAAGTTTTAATTTGAATTGTGCATTTTAAGAAATTGCAGATTTAGTATATGATATACATTAATTAATATATATTGATCATTCGAATGTTATAGAAATACATTCAAATTTAGCACTACACATGGTTCTATTTGAGTATTTGATATAGAAAAATTTCTTATAATTTTAATAAGAGATATTTTTCTTTTTCAGATGATGTTTCCGATATCGTTATAATGCTGATGTCGAATTTCGTTCGTGTGCCGACTACCAGTTCATCAATATTTGGTACTATAGTTTTCGAGAAAAATGTGATTTGCAAAGGAATCTCTCTTTAAGTACGACTTATATATATAAATTATTATCAATAGTTTACACAATCATTGTCAATAGTTTTTTAATAATTGTTATTTATAATTATTTGTTAATACTCTCGCATCATCGATGCTTCGTTAAAAAATTACAAAGTAACAACTGTCCACTCAAATTTTTAAAAGCATAATTTCGTGTTAACTCTTGTTATTGAAACACTTATTTTTTAACTAATATTAGTAAACCGTAAAATCCATTTGTATTTAACTATTTATATATACAATTTTATATTAATTTACGCATCTTTAAATGATTTTTGCCTTGAATATCATTGTTCCCACATTCATATGTTTTTTTTTGTTTTTTGAAAAAATTAGAATGTTCAAATATTGAATAAACATATATTTAGGACAAAAGTTCAATACACTATGTATCGAGATCAGATAATTTTTAATATTTTCATAACATTAGTTGTACATTTACATATTTGGAAACTATAATAATTTTACATCGTTAGGATTTATGTTTACATTTAATTAAACATAAAATTTAAGTTTTAATTTGAATTGTGCATTTTAAGAAATTGCAGATTTAGTATATGATATACATTAATTAATATATATTGATCATTCGAATGTTATAGAAATACATTCAAATTTAGCACTACACATGGTTCTATTTGAGTATTTGATATAGAAAAATTTCTTATAATTTTAATAAGAGATATTTTTCTTTTTCAGATGATGTTTCCGATATCGTTATAATGCTGATGTCGAATTTCGTTCGTGTGCCGACTACCAGTTCATCAATATTTGGTACTATAGTTTTCGAGAAAAATGTGATTTGCAAAGGAATCTCTCTTTAAGTACGACTTATATATATAAATTATTATCAATAGTTTACACAATCATTGTCAATAGTTTTTTAATAATTGTTATTTATATTTATTTGTAAATACTCTCGCATCATCGATGCTTCGTTAAAAAATTACAAAGTAACAACTGTCCACTCAAATTTTTAAAAGCATAATTTCGTGTAAACTCTTGTTATTGAGACACTTATTTTTTAACTAATATTAGATAACCGTAAAATCCATTTGTAATTAACTATTTATATATACAATTTTATATTAATTTACGCATCTTTAAATGATTTTTGCCTTGAATATCATTGTTCCCACATTCATATGTTTTTTTTTGTTTTTTGAAAAAATTAGAATGTTCAAATATTGAATAAACATATATTTAGGACAAAAGTTCAATACACTATGTATCGAGATCAGATAATTTTTAATATTTTCATAACTTTAGTTGTACATTTACATATTTGGAAACTTTAATAATTTTACATCGTTAGGATTTATGTTTACATTTAATTAAACATAAAATTTAAGTTTTAATTTGAATTGTGCATTTTAAGAAATTGCAGATTTAGTATATGATATACATTAATTAATATATATTGATCATTCGAATGTTATAGAAATACATTCAAATTTAGCACTACACATGGTTCTATTTGAGTATTTGATATAGAAAAATTTCTTATAATTTTAATAAGAGATATTTTTCTTTTTCAGATGATGTTTCCGATATCGTTATAATGCTGATGTCGAATTTCGTTCGTGTGCCGACTACCAGTTCATCAATATTTGGTACTATAGTTTTCGAGAAAAATGTGATTTGCAAAGGAATCTCTCTTTAAGTACGACTTATATATATAAATTATTATCAATAGTTTACACAATCATTGTCAATAGTTTTTTAATAATTGTTATTTATAATTATTTGTTAATACTCTCGCATCATCGATGCTTCGTTAAAAAATTACAAAGTAACAACTGTCCACTCAAATTTTTAAAAGCATAATTTCGTGTAAACTCTTGTTATTGAGACA
>JASXSY010003419.1:0-22388 GCA_034509805.1 Sipha maydis
CCTAAATTAAGAATAGTTTTTTCTATGTAACAAAGAAGTATCTACATAACTATTATTTATGGAATTACCTCCATTTTATGATGTTATTATAGTGATCATTTATGCGGAACTTGATACCACGAGCCACGGTCTAGTGGAATTTTCATACCAAAGTGTCAGACAAATAAAATAATGGTCATGTTGAGACGATCTGGTTCAAGAAATGACTTTCGATTAGATATAATCTCAATCTCGATTGAGTAACTCTTGTGGTTTATAAAACATTACGCTTATGTCTAAACAACGTTAAACCTAAACCTGAAATAAAGTATTTATGTAAAATCCAAATGAGTAAAATCTGTGTTTTATGCACAGATACAGATCTATAAAACTACTACGTAACTCACAACATGCTGCAATATAATTTGCGATAAATTACTCTTATTTATGTATGTTAGAATAAATACGCATAATAATATATTACAATATAGTTGGCTACAGTATAATAAGTAAGTCATTTAAATAATAAATAAAACTTTTTAAGTAAAATGTAACTAGAATTTAAAATCTCACAAATTTAAATTGTGTAAGTAAAACAAAAAAATAATAAATTACATTGTTTTTTTGTACATTTGGTAGTTAATACTTATACAATTTTTAATCTATAGAATTCAGTTTTCATATTAATAAAACCAAAGATAAAATTAATTATGTTTTGTAGAAAATTAACTAATATATTAAATGTAAAGAAAATCAATAAAATATGTAGGTTATAATTAGGTTTCTATATATTTTTCTAGTTAAAACACGTTTAATAATAGTGAATAAAATAATCACATTATGTACTTCTGTCTAGGTATAAAATTAAAATGTTCGTTGTATTACTGTAACATTATCAATTATTTTATGTGTATGAATAACAGTATGCTTAATATTTTTATTGACCTCTTTAATATAATTGTCTGTGGCGTAGTTACAGCGAGAGAAATCAAATACGGGTAGTTAGTAACCTCTGGGTGATCAAACATAATAAACCACTCCACTCCGATGAATCGACAATAGCGTATAAGTGATCAAAAATTCGCTTCGAAATGAAAGTATCAAATATTCATAAATTATCAATTGGTGTTGGATGAGGGCGAATTATTTTTCTCGAAGAACACGAAAATATGATTCAACTTATGACTTTGCATTTATAATTATTTACCTATTTATATGTATGTTGATAAAATTGTTCAACGTTATTTTTCTGAATATCTATTGTACTTAAGAACCTTTTATTTATTATTATTATTGTTTTTAGGATAATCTACTGAGTCATAAAAAAACGTATACAACACATTAATACTACTATAATTTATAGTTGATTGCATCATCGAATCAAAAATATTCTTCCGAAGTCTAATCGGATTGAATGTTAATAATTTAATATATTTGTACAGTTAAGTTGTAAATTTACTGAAATATTATATGTTACGCTATATGTGTACATATAGCCTCGATGGTCAATACTCAAATTTCAATACTTTCTTTAATCTTGCATGTGCAATTTACTGATCTCCGAATAATGCTGGACACGAATACATGACCCGTTTTTTTTTATATGTACAATGTGATCACATGTATGTGTATGTAAAAAAAAAAAGAACATATAATTATAAAAAAATTAGTAATGCGTGCTGCCGCCGCCCTGGACTACTGACAAAAGAACAGATCGTGACTAGATGCTTCATTACTATCTAGATTGTGTACGGTTACTCATAAAGCACACAGGTGCAAGGTAGGCTGCTGGGAATTGGTTATTTATCTCGGGAACCTCCTACCGACCACATTGACTTATAATGTATATTACATATTATTATGTTGTCTATGGGGAGGTAAAAGGAGGTGTCAGTCGTTAGAAAATACTGGTTTTCAATATAAAGAAAAAACACCGTGTCTACTTTAATTAAATATATTTAGTATTTTACTCAAAAAAATTACAAAGGAGCAAGCTGTCAAAACCGAAGCAAATTCTTCGAGAATGGTCAAGCAGACCGGAAAACGGATATGGTCCGTCAAATATTTGGAGCTCTCGTCATGAGAATAAAACAATTATAAATACACTAATCAATAGACAATAGTACTTATATCTTGTTCTTATTCAGTTGCACAATTAAAACAAAACGTTTTGGACAGTCCGTTATCGAAATTATAGTTATACACTCTGAATTTGTTGGTATCAATCATTAATATAATAATGTAAATATATAATATAATTTTTTCAGTCCACAAAAATCCTTATCTTAACCTCCATTACTAATTAATTAAGATTTCCTGTTAAAAGTAAACAATTGTTAAGTAACTTGGTTTTCTTTTATCACATAAATATATATTTTATTTTGGTACTTTATCCCACATAAACGTAATAATTTAGCATAATACTATAACTATATTATAGTCTGTAAATGAACCGTATAAACCTGCCTCAATTTATTTGATTTATTAAAATTAAAAAAAAAAAAAAACTCATTTAAGAATTGCCTCGCAAAACATGATTTTCTACGTAACTTACTATAACTCAGTTGTTCTATTTAAAAACCTTTAGTTTTTCAACACTACACCTCAGATTGAACTAGTATAAATACAGAGTATCATTATGTAATCTTCAATTTGTCATTTATGTTTTAAAAATAATAACAAGAATATATACGAACATTTACATGTTTTTTTTTTTTGAAAAAAAAAAGTGAATTCAATAATAAATATATATCACTCAAGAAAAAAATGCTGGAATGGTTGCAGGTCTAAACGGTAGTGAAATAAAATATACGTACTATACAACTAAAACTATCAATAGATCAAAAAATTCAAATTAAATTAAAAAAAGTAACCAACAACAATCATATTACTATTCAAATTTTGCTTTGGAACTCTCAGCATGACATTCAAAATGACATAAAAGACTATTTTTTGGTCATCTATATAACTGTACTCGTATATTATAAAGTAACACTAAATACCTACAGCGTGTGTAACCTACACGTTGACGATAAAATTCGTATACGCGTTTTAACGAGACATAGAGAGTAGTAAGTATAAAAGGTACTCCGAACTCTGTTGGTTGGTCCTAGTACACGATAAATTATAAAACTAATATTTTTTTTATGATTATCAATCTAATTTATCAAATCAGTATACATAAATATATAATTATAATATTTATAATATATAATTATAATAGTACAAACAAACAATCATTGAATACTAATGTAGCTTTAAAATATTTAATAATGAACTATAGAAATATCATAAAATACTACTTACTATGATGCACAAACATATTTCAGTAATATATAAACATTTATATTGTAAATTATAATTTATTATATAAAGTTTTATTGAAATAAACAGACATTAAAAACTAATTTAACTTTCATTTCCGATTATAATCCTACAAAAAATTGAGTGTAATATTAACTTTATGGATAGAAAGTAATTAAAAAAATTTACAGATCAATAGTTAAAAGTATTACAATTGTGAAAATATTCTTTAGATTTTAATATCATTCTTTTTATATTAAATCTTTATTAAATTAATGAAATGACCGTTGGGTCCTACCTACGGTACTTAATTGTAACGTTTTTTTTTTTGCCATTCGTTCTTTCTTCCGTGACTGATTTGAGCCGGTGATTTATTGTAGAATTGTTCAATCATAGGGAAAGCCAAAACTTAATTAATAATTATTACATTGATTATATATGAATATCGTTAACTTTGATGAACCAACACATCCAAATCATATTAAATGCGTTAATCATAATTTAGTTCCACTAAATTTTTCATAGATTTTATGCTGTTTAAATTTTCTTAATACAAATTTTGCATCTGCATAATAATTGCATGTATTTTAAATACTTTAATAAATCATTATTTTTGTTATATCTATACATAATGTTGTTAGTTTTTTACATAACACAAGTTTATCACTAGAAACATTATATGAACATTTCATTTAGAAGTTACATCGCAATATATATAAAACTGTATTTTAATAACATTATAATGTTATTAAAATACAGTTTTATAGTATTAGGGTATACCCTAACAGCAACAATTAGACCTTTTTTTGAAGTTTTTTCACGTCTAATGAGTACAATTATAATATTAATACCATTTTATACATATTATTTGTCATAATATTTTTACGTTATTTCATTTTACTAATCAGACATTTAATATTATGGATCATTATTATAATTACTATATACCTACTTACATCATTCAACTAGTATCTTAAAATATTTATTTACGATTTAGGTTCACTATGTATTTTTAACCATCTTATTATTATTTTATCACGTAGAAAATAAGAAAACCTATTTAAAAATTCTAAAAATCTAATTTACATTTTCATATATTTCCTTACCTTGGCTTCCAACATGTCCTAAGCATATCGAAATTAAAGCTCCAACTAGTAGGCATCCTATGGTCTTTGTAAGCATTCTATACGTTGTAACATTCCTGTATCTACCTGAAAAAAATGACTTTGTATAAGGTAAAATTCTTTAATAATAATCATCTCATAACACAGTTACTTGAAAAAATATCCTCAAGCCTATCAGTTCATAACCCATGTTACAAACACAATATCCATCTCAATAAGTTTATCAAATTATTATTTATTTTGAGATCATTTTTTTCAATCCTTCTACGACACATAAGTATTATACTTATGATCATAAATAATAACTGCATATATTACCTACATTTTATCAGTAATCCAACCATGTAAATAAAATATATTAGTTAAAGATGATTCTGATGATCCTCTACATATTTTGGAACTCGTGTCAGGTACTATACACTTTATAATTGCACCGTTTAAAATACGAATAAACTTATTATTTAAAGTCGATAAATGATTGTTTTTATCAAACAACATTGACATCGACATTAATGACGTTAATATACTTCTTTATATTTTACTCTAATGTCCGTTCTATTGTGTACTATAATAATAATAATTTATTTTCCATAGTTATATACAAAAATTAAAAAATCAATTGAACTTTTGTTTTTTTCTCTAATGTTTACATTGCCATAAAAATGTAAAAGAAAATTTAAGAATTTACGAATTTTCTTTTTCGTATTATAGTGTAATGAACTAATGACCCATAAATCAAATCATTTCAACTTTGAAATCGTCTCGTGTACCTACTCGTCAATGTCCAACGTTAACGGTTGTATTTTCACGCAATATTTTATACGTGTCTATTTATAACCTCTAACCCTACAAATTAGGTCGACATTTTACAAAACACGTGAGAAGGTGTAAAATAACTACCTGAAAACGTTGTTTATTATATTAGATGGTACAATAATATTTCTATTAAAAAAAATAAAAATATTTGTTGTTCATCACACTCAACAATGTTCGTAAAGTCTTAACCACAATAACGGACCACATAATTGTTTTGTAGTTTAATGCTATACTGTTGAGTGTAAATATAACTGTAGAGTGTAGGCACATATGTATTCTTGTTACGATGCGGTGTCTTATGATAATAATTATTACTGTCACACTACCACACATAATGACGCTTCTCTTGTTTTGCGGTACCTACAACTGAATTTTTAAATGAAAAACTAGTACGGTAATTGGCCAAACGCATCATTTTCATAACAATTAGGTACCGAAAAGAATTTATTAGAGTAAAAAACAATTTTTAAGAGAATGAATTTTCACGTAGTTTAACATGCCAATGTCAATGTCTCTCTCATTTCCTAAAATTCCTAATAATTTTTAAAAATATAAATTAAATAATTTCGGAAAATCTACGTTTGTATATTATTTTTTACTAAGATTGTTAGATAGTTGTTATTATTTAATATATTAACCAATTTATTATTATAATATTAGAATTCATATTAGAATGATCTAGAAAGCTAAAAATATTTATTTTCGCAGATATGTACCAAATGCTAAAATAAGAAGTGATTGACACTTAGACATTTAGCTGTATAACTACTTAAATTCTCTACCTATGTAGGATAAGATTAATATCGATTTCAAACATTGTAAATGAAAAATTAGAATAAAAAATGAATTATTGAAAATAAAATGTATGACATTTCGAAGTTGAAGTTCTAGGTACCCGCCGTTTTTCCCGAATCGAAATTCCCGAATGAACTTTTTCCCGTATGGTATTTTGCCCGAAAATCAAAAAACCCGAAATCTTTTTTCCTGAACGTGTTTTTCCCGACGGTTATTGTTCCCGAAGTAAAAAATTTCAAAATCTAATTAATAGCATATTGTCGCGGCCCGCGGGCAACTTATGTGGCGATAAAGATAATATTTATGAAAAAGTACAGGTATCTTGCCTTTATCACACTTCACCGCCGTTACATAAACATTCAACTGATTTGTATTTTACACTGATATAATATATTTATATTGTAATCGTAGTGTCGCGTACTCGCGTTATTTGCGTGCTACCGACAGTCGTTCTATTTCCACTTCAAACTAGTGTGTTTTATTGTAAAAATTGTTTTATTTTACTTTACTAACTACCATCATGACTAAAATTAAAATTTTGGGCGAAACAAAATTAATTTACGGTGGTTTTATGTACGTGTGGTCTAAATTACCAATCAACGGTAAAACATCTGGGAATGCCTTCCAGCTCGTTATTGGAAAACATCATCCCGACCTTTACTCTGCTCTCAGTGAGTTCCAAAAAGAACAAGCCGATGTAGAGATAATGAACTCGGAGATGAGTCTAGGACGAAAATTCAGATCTCAGCCAAAAAGAAAATGGCGAGATTTTCAAACTCGAATTAAATCCATTTTTGCTGATTTTAATACATACCAGGAGCTACAATTTTTGAGGGCGATCGTGCATAATATTGTTTGTAAGTAAAAAATATTATATTGTTAATTTTATTTTTTATATGTATTTATTTTTATTATACAACATAGGCAATTGTCCGCTTTATACTTAGGTACTTATTATAAATGAACGATTTTTAAATATTTAATTATCACACTATAGCATTTATTATGTTTTAAATTATTATTATTACTTTTATTTTTATATATATTTATTTTTATTATACAACATAGGCGATTGGCCGCTTTATACCTACTTATTATAAATTATAAACTATAATATTATTATTCGATTCGGCAAAAAAGGTTTCGGGTTTTTGGATTTTCGGGCAAAATACCATTCGGGAAAAATACCGGTAACCGAAATTCTAACTTTGATAAAATGTATGTTGGTATAACTATAAATTACCCGTTATAGAGAAGTTACTTTTTATGTTGCATTTTCGAATTAACAATTGGAACTTTCAAGTATGTTTCTACCCAAAGTAATGATGTTAAGAACAGTAAAAAGTACATTAAAACTAAAAAAACAGGCACTTGTGGTAAATTCTAAATCTAACATAGTTCTCAAAATTTAAAATATTATAAATATGATTTTCACATATAGTTAATACTTTAATATAAATACAATTTATCAATAATGTTTAAACATCAATAAAATAATTTCAAAATTTAGAATAACTAGTGTCATCAGTAGTGTCATTAGGTTATTTCAGCAATAATAAATTTAATGTTCAATTTACAATGTCATATTATATGAATACTTCGATTAAAAATATCGATTAAAAAAAAAAATTAAAATCTCAGCCTTCAATAATAAACTTCATACGTATTTTTAAATATTTCTATAAGTTGTACGTAATATTTTTAAACTCAACAATGTTTACAACTAGGCCAATTTTTTTATTCTTTTCTCAAGAACGAGAGCAATTAAATGCATCGATTGTTATAATGTTATAACGATGACTTCGTAGAACAAATTATTTCCTATAGTACCTGCACTGTATTATTATAAAATCAGACCATATTTACTTATGTACTATTTTAGTCAGATAAGTCCTAGCATAGTTAAACTAAAAGTGAAATACGTCTGGAACCTATTTTATACCATAATTTAGATTTAATTATCAAAACTACATCATGCATAAATATTATATTATACGAGTACTTGATTCTTAAATTATTCTATTATTTTTCCACAAAAGTATAAATAAAATATTTATAATAAAAATATAATAGTATTAATACTTCTTTAATACATAACCAGTCCCGTCTTAAGTGAGTAGAAAACTTAAGCAATTGTAAAATAAATAAATTCCGGGATCCATAATTTACCAATTTAGAATAGTTAGATATTTTTAGGTGTAAGGAATTGTACTGCATTTGTATAGGGCATCACAAAAGCTTGCGACGGCACTATCATTATAAATATGTTATATCAAAATTAAGACTATTAACTGTAAAAAAAATTTGTTAGAACCTGTGAAAAAATGATTTTTCTTATTATTGATTTCAGTCTGAAAAAAGTTATTGTTAATTTATTAACGCATTTTATGTCTCACTAAATTTTTTGTTTTATTTTAAATAAACATAAATTATTCAAGAATTCTCTAGTTATGTCATACATATAAATATTGTGTTGGCGGCGTATTTCGAATGAAAAGTAATGCTTTAAACATCTGTGTATCTATAAAATCGCATGACAATGTATTCTCGCATATTGCATTATACGGTGTGTATACCATATACACAACGGAATCAGATTCAGGATTAAGAGAAGAAATCAAATTATTACTATAAATGCGCAGTGCCGTAAAAATGATACACTTACAATGGGTCCACCCATCAACAATAGTAATCAAGAGTCTGTAATTTAATAATAATACCAACAGGCAACAATATATAGGTGAAAAATACTCCCTTTCACCAGATTTGCCTTTTGTGTTGTATATTACAATGAAAATAAATATAGTCTAATGAGCATTACTAACTTTATAATCAACAGGTTAAGTGTAAACATTTGTAAATCGTGCTCTACATATTTTCATATATAACGCTCATATATGAAGGAAAAATGAATTAATGTTTCAATGATATTTTCTTATCTTAATTATTTTCATATTCAAACTATACATTTTTTAATCTATATGAAATTACGATTTACAGTGATTTTTAGATGTTTAGACACCCGTCCCAGCTCCACTGATTTTAAAACAACTATATCGCTCATTTTTTACACTTTTCCATACCTGGAAATTAGGAGTTAAATGCGGATAAAATTTTCAAATACGGTATAACACAGTTAAATATTTTTTCAATTTCAAGTATTTATAATTAATGTTTATTTTGAAAAGCCATTCATAAACATTTTGATTTATCAAAAATATATGAGAAGTATTTGAAGATCACAATCTACAAAAATATCGTACGTCTGCTTAAATGTATAATCAATAAAAGTTGTACGTTTCTAAATTACAAAATTTGATTTTTTTTTTTAACGATTTTGTTAAGAATTTTTTGAAAAACTATGATTGAAAACTTTAAAAACGACCTTGTAAGTAATTAACATCTGTGACCAATTAGTTTTAGTTGAATAATAATATATTCTTTATTTATACGTGTTTATTGTTTATTAAGAGCAGCAGCATAATTAATATAACTATTATAGACTATAAATTATGTTTATTAATACAGATTATCTACATTAATTCAATAATCATGACTATAAAATATATTTAGCAACAAAAACTTTTTCAAACCGTTTTTATGAATGTTTTTTTTTTTTTTTGTAATTTACAAACTGGTTACGCCTAATAAAGCACAACATAGAAAAATGCATTTTAATGAAAACTTCAACGTGTACTACAAATTATAATGATTGTCCATTAACTATCAAATAATGAAATAACAACATTTAAGTTCATTTTTGGATTTAAGTAATAGCCTGAAACGCTTATAGTCACAAAAAGTTTTAAGATATGTCAAAAATATTAATTTAAAGATTTAAGAAAAATAAACAATAATGATTATGATTATGATTATGATTTATGAGATAAATATGTATTTTTATTTAATTTTGAATACTGATCAAACTATTTTTTACGGACATTTATCAAAAATATCTTTTAAAATTGATGTTTAGATGTTCTGGGACGTAAAAGAAAATATGTACAAACTTAAGTGCGAAAGTTGATTGTTTGATTATTTTTTTAGTTAATTGTCGTAATTTATTATCCAGGCATTAGGTATAAGTTTTATACGAGTGTCAAAATGAAAATAAAATCTTTTGAAATCCAAATCTAGAAACGAAACTATAAATAATATTAGATATCTTAAGTTATAAATATCTAATATTTTTATAGATAGATTTAAGTATTTAAAACTACAGTTGGTTAAAATAATTTCGATTTGAAGAGCTATTATATTATACATATAATATAAAGGGATCGGCAACCTTTTTACCAGCACGGGTCATAATTTGTTTCAGTTTTTTTATGGAGGGCCGCATACAAAATTAAAATATTAAAAAATATAATTTTTACAAATAATACTAATACTCGTATATTTACAGATAGCAACAAACATATTATGAATTTAACATTGCGGGTGTCCTTATTAACTAATTTTTAATTAAATACATTCGTAGAGAAACTTTAAAAGTTTAAAAATAATTCTTAATTAATTCTTGAATGCATTTTAGTATACAAATATTAAGTTACTAGTGTGATTTTTGAGGTTGAATTTTTCCCGCCAATTCATTTATATCCGCTTTTATATTAGATGTTGATATCCTTAAAACAGCATTCAAGTGTTCATCACTTAATCGTGAACAATATTTATTTTTTCGGAATTTAAGTACTGAGAATGTCTGCTCACAAATATATGTGCTACTGAAAACAGTAATAATTTTTTTAGCAAAACTTTTAATGCCTTTAAAATCTATTTCAGAAAGACTTGAATAAAATATTTTTAGGTCATTACTTTCTTTAAAAGCATTTTTAACAATATCGTTGTTTTGCAATTCTATGACTTCCGTCTGTAAATTAAATCCAACATCGTCAATGTCGACAGAAAAAGGGTTTTGAAACAATTTGATTTTATTCTCTTGTACGTAAAAATCAGAAAATCGTATTGAAAATTCATTTTGTAGGTTTTCAATTGTATTTAAAAAAATGTTTAAATATAATTGAATTTAAATTTTAAATATTTATTCGAATACTAAAAATGTTACTATAAATCGAATAATTTCATTGTTTTCAAAATATCTATGTTGCTTATTCGCACAACTATTCAAATTATTATACCGAGTAATTATTTTGATTTAACATACTAGTATTATATTCTATAAAAACAACTGTTTTCACATACTTTGATGCAATTAATCTTAATAATAATAAATTTCTTCGTGTATAAATATCAAATAATAATTATGATTTACAATTAAAAGTTAAATGAGGAAACCACTCGTATGTATAATTATAACAACAATCAATACATCAACTTAAATGTAACAACATCGGTCAATAAGCTTACAAACAATTAAAGTGACTTTAGGTGCTTAGTATTTTATTACCAACGTTAACTCCATAAAAATAAATAATGCATATAGAATAGTTAACTAAAACATAATTTATAATAATGATACAGAAAGTTTGTTGAACAATTTTATTGAGTCAAAGCAAATACACGAAAACTATAAATTTACTGTACAAATTATGACGAAAGGTTTTTGTATTATTGCACTAATGATGTTATAATTATAAAACAACGGAAATGTAAAAATCTATCAGTATAACATAATATGTTATTTAAATAAATAAATTTTATTTCTACTGAGTATAATAAATGTAATTAAATAAAATGTTCACTCACAAGTTTAAAACCGTTTGGTTTTCGGCTCTCGTATTCCACACATCAAACACAAACACATCACATACCAAATAAAACTCAAAAACAATAAAATAAAATAAATCGGTTTTGTTTAATAAAAATAAAAAATAAAAACGAAAATTTAAATTTAATTTAAATAAAAACCAGTTAACACACAAATATCCACCGCTTTGTTTAGATGCGATTTAAAAAAACCACGAACAAAAATTCAAAATGTGCACTATACCGCTGAACTGTACAACTGCACGTTGGTTACTAGGCCCGTATGGAGAGCGAAATGCATTGTGCGTGACTGACAATATTCCTCCTCTTGTGCTGGTTTATGCACCTGTCGGAGGGGCACTGAGCCGAAGACTGATGTTTAATGGTAAATTTCCACGACAAAATCATGAGTCACTCGCGACACTCCGCACTTCGTTTTCGAATTATTTATTAATTTTTATTATTGTTGACTTTTTTTTTTTCATTACGTCAATGATTTTAATACGTATACCACCCTTCCCTCACTAACGTTTACATGAATAATATTATTCATGGACATTTAATAAAATAAATAATAACACAACACAATAACATTTTTGATAAGCAATTGGCATTAACGCTTGTCGCGTTATTGTATCAAAAACGTATTGAATAATTATGGTAAACATGGGGGAAAATTGCTGGAAATGAATTTCTCGTCAAAAATGCACAGGAAATAAAATCCCCGGTTAAAAATCTCCCGACAGTTATATAAAATAATGGGAAAGTATGGTGTATGATATTGTCTATAAATGGATTTATGAGTGTGATAATCAATAAATTTAGTAGTCTTCCAAGTATAGCAGATGACAGATTATTCTGTAGCCAAATTGTGTAAGATGGAAACATGAAAATCCATGGTCGATTTTCAAACACTGGCGTTTTATCTCTATCTGTCTCTTTCTGTGGGTTACATAAAATAAAAAATAGCTACCTCCTCCGTATTTTTTAAACTACAATTGGAAAAAAACTACTATTCTTGGAATGTGCGCTCAATTGATCATAATTAAGTGTATATAAATGAGGGATTTACCTACTCCAAACGTCCCTTTGACAAGAATTTAATTATTCGAAAAAAGCTCGCAAAATGGTAATTTCTTATTGGAGAAATATAAATAAAATGAATTTCAATAGATTTTCTTATTTATTAAAATGTAAGTTTAATAATTTTACCTGTATTTAGTGCAGTTTCACTATGATGGCTTACCAAATTGTTTTTTTTTTCAAAATATTTAAAAAAAACATACTATTTTGGGCAATTGTTCCTAAGTAAAACATAAATATTGACATTTGTACAAACTATAAGGGTTAGTTTAAAAAATACGCAAAACTAATACTTTATAGAGAACTAAACAAAAATTACAACAGAATAAGTATGTTATGAAAAACATTTTTCCCTGAATTCGTTTATTAACTCAAATAATTTTAACGCGAACGACGAAAAAAATATGCTTTGGACTAAAAACTAAACGGTACATTTTGGACAAAATCTATAGTGAACAATGAAAATCATGAAGACTATGAAAAGGAAATCACAATAAAAAAAAAAAAAATATAATAATGAAACCATAAATATTTATGATGGAAATAACATGCGTTTTGGATTAACTTAATTCGTAACCATTTTTACTTGGAAAAAATAATATAATGGTTTGGTTTTAATGAAACTAATTGGTTTTCCGCCATTTATTTTATGAAAAAAAATGTATCTTATACATTGTAAATTTTGACAACTTTGAGTTTTGTAGGGAATGTCACCCGTATTATTTAGATGTATCTAAATCTAAATACATTCTTGTTGAATGTCATTGACCACAGACGTCGTTTCGGTTTTTTATAGTCAACAAATTATGTACAATGTAGTACTGGACCGTGGACGCTATTCGGAGGTTTAAGCTTGGTATGTTAAACTTAAGATATCAACTGAGTCAAATACCTATATTGAATATTTTACGGCTTAACCAAGTCGTACAAAAATATTGATCGAAAAAATACATTTTATACAAATTTTTAGTTTTATTTATCACAAACCTAAAAGATTAAACAAAATTATTTTATTTTTTTTTTTTTTACATTTATTTGAATTGCAAAAAAAAATATATATATATTTATGAAAATTATTAATTAAATAAAAATATCTATAACATATTAATAACTCATTATTTAATATTTCTATTCAGCCTTTAACTTTTCTATTACGGGAGAAATTTTACTTTGTTTTTGTGAAAACCCAAAGGCTTATGATAATTGTCTTAATTTCAAATGTTTGTTGAATATAATAAAAAATATAAATGTATAACCTAGACCACGTCTGTGATTCATGCATAAATATAAAGGTTGCCGCCGTGACGTGTAATCTTATGACGCCTGTAAAAAAAGATTTTCGTTTGGAGGGGAACATCTCTACACAGTCTCCCCACTTCGTACTATCGACTTTAAACCTTCACCAATATTTTGGAACTTATTTGGAACTATTTGGGACCAAGTTTTCAGAATTTGGAACTTTACCCTTTTCCCGGAATAAGAGTTTTTCAGTTGGGGGGGGCCAACTTCACGCAGCCACCCCACTTTGTCCTATCGACTTCAAACCTTCACCAATATTTTGAAAATAATTTAGAACTATTTGGAATTAAGTTTTCAAAATTTGGAACTTCACCCTTTACCTGTAAAAAAAGATTTTCGTTTGGAGGGGAACAACTCCATGCAACCCCTCCTACTTTGTCCTATCGACTTAAAATATTCATCAACATTTTGAAACTTATTAGAAATTAATTAGAATCTAGTTTTCCGAATTACCTAAGGTTAATATAGGCTACAGATTTAAAAACAAATAATAATAATAAATTAAAATTGTGAGATTTAAAATTTGTTAATGCTTTAAAAAAGGAAAATAAGCTATCTAAAAGAAAACAAATTTTAAAATTGCAAAATTTAAATTTAAAAATTATATTTCTTAATGCATACTTAAATGTTGTTTTTAGAAATCTGTTTTTCAATTAGGTAAAAAAATTAATTTGCATACCTATAAATTTTATATAATACCAGAGAACATTTTATAATATGTCTTTATGATGAGCAAACAATATTTTAACTATTGAAATATAATATTTAAACTCTGGACTATATGTGCCCTTAATGTATTGCTATGCTCATTAAAGGGAGACCTCGGAGTATTTAAAATTGACATTTAGACTGTAGGAAGAATATTTTTTATAATCGTTAAAATTATCCTATCTATGTATGAATATATACACCATGTAAACAACTGTTAGCCACTTGAAAAAGTTCTATCCTATGTTACTCAGGCATTGTCAAGTCATTGAGGGCAATTTTTCGGTTCCTCATGGCTTTTTACAAAACTAGAAAAGTCAAAAATAAAGTTCAAGTTGTACATATAAGTGCATGATAATGAACTTGGGGTTAAATGGTATGCAATTCAGATATTCCAATTTATATTTATTTTTTTAGCATGCAATTTGAATGCACCGAAAGAAATACATTCTAAAAGAAAGATAGGAAAACAATTTATTTTGCCACTAACTAATTTAGAGTAACTTGTTTATTATTTAGAGTCTACATTTTAGACTGATTTATCTCCAGTATTTTTACGACGAGTGGATAATAGAATAAGATTAAGCTTGCCCCGAACCGAAAAACTCTTATTCTGGGAAAAGGGTGAAGTTCCAAATTTTGAAAACTTGGTTCCAAATAGTTCCAAATTAGTTCCAAAATATTGGTGAAGGTTTGAAGCCGATAGGTCAAAGTGGGGGGGGGCTGCGTGAAGTTGGCCCCCCCCAACCGAAAAACTCTTATTCCGGGAAAAGCGTGAAGTTCCAAATTTTGAAAACTTGATTCCAAATAGTTCCAAATTAGTTCCAAAATATTGTTGAAGGTTTGAAGTCGATATGACAAAGTGGAGGGGCCAACTTCACGGACGTGACGAAGACGATAGTTTTTGAAACGCCGCGTAAGTGTACTGCAAGATGTAGACATCAACATCGTGTAGTATTGATAAACTTTGATATACCGTATCAACACAGTTTAAATTATTATAGCAGGATTAAAAGATATTTTAGATTCTGAACGGAGTGATGGAATCTATTGGTTTTACAATGATGTGTGTTTTTTTTTTTTTTTTATTTTTTTTTTTGTGTCTGACGACATCTTTTTTAGCAGTAAAAATGCTTATGTAGCAACTTTTCTGAAAGGAAAGTGAATTTAGTTGGTACTTTGGTAAAATTTTCAATATTTTTTAAATGCGACGGGAAAAACCCTAAAAAAATAAGGGAAAAACAGGAGTTTTTACGCAAAACCAGTTTTCGACATAATCCAATTTTTTATTTTGCTATAACTCAAAAACTAATCAATGTAAATACTTGAAATTTTCACCAAATGTTTAGATTAGCGTTTTCTATACACCATTAAATTTTCAAAGTATTTTGACTTTTATTGAGCTATTTATAGACAATTGAAATTTTCAATTTTTTTAAGTATTTTTTTTTTTAAATAATGATAAAATTTTTTTGGCTGCCCAGAAAATCTTGAAAATTTAATACAAGGTTTCTTATAAGTTGTTCCTTAACTGATAAAAAAAAATCTAAAATCGTAAGTCACAATTTTTTTTTTATAAGTGCTCAAAGTTCCAATTTATACGAAATATGTAAAAATCACGATAATTTGCAAGTTATTTTGTAGATAAAAATTCATAAACTTTTTTCTGTTCATACTTAAGGTTCAAAATTTTAACACTAGGTTATCTATAAGCTACTCTTCAAAAATCTTTAAAAAAATTTCTACCGGAATTAGAGGAAAAAATTTAATGACTGTTTGAAATTTAAATATTTACGAAATTGCATAAAATAGCGATTTATTCTCAAACGATTTTAAATATTTTTTATAATTCAAAAAGTATAAGTCGCAGATTTTTGAAATTTCTACCAGCTGTTAAGATTGGTATTTCCTTTATGTCATATTTTTTTCAAAATATTATTTTGATTTTTAAGCCACTTATAGGCATTTAAAATATTCGATTTTTTTACATTTTTTTTTTATAATCGGTGATAAAAAAAATTTGGCTCGTACAAAATACTTGAAAATTTAATAGAAAATTCCACAGAAGTAGTTCTTAAAGTCATTCAAAAATTATTAAAATCCATAGGCACAATTTTTTTTTATAAGCGTTTGAACAGCGAATACTGACAAAAAATTACATGTAAAATATAATATAATGTAGAATGTTCTAGACTGACAAAGATATTGGTTTTTTTTAAAATGCTCTAACTCAAAAATGAAAAACCGCAACAACTTGAAATTTTCACCAAATCTTTATATTGACGTTCTCTATACATGGTTAAGATTTCAAAGTATTTTGACATATTTCGACTTATTTATAGACAATTTAAATTTTCAATTTTTGTAAAATTTTTGTTTTTAAACATCTATAAAATTTAATTGGTTAAGCGAAAACTCTTGAAAATTTTATACTAGGTTTATAATAAGTTAAACTTATCGTAACTAAAAAATATCGGTGATCGGTTAACTCAATTTTTTTTTATAAGCCCTTAATGCTCAAATTTGTATAGAATGTGTAAAAATCACGATAATTTGCTAGTTATTTTGTAGATAAAAATTCATAAAATGTTTTCTGTTCATACTTAAGGTTCAAAATTTTAATACTAGGTTATCTATAAGCTACTCTTCAAAAATCTTTAAAAAAATTTCTACCGAACTTAGAGGAAAAAATTTTATGACTGTTTGAAATTTAAATATTTACGAAATTGCATAAAATAGCGATTTATTCTCAAACGATTTTAAATATTTGTTATAATTCAAAAAGTATAAGTCGCAGATTTTTGAAATTTCTACCAGCTGTTAAGATTGGTATTTCTTTTATGCAATATTTTTTTCAAAATATTATATTGATTTTTAAGCCACTTATAGGCATTTAAAGTATTTGATTTTTTTACATTTTATTTTTATAATCGGTGATAAAAAAAATTTGGCTACTATAAAATACTTGAAAATTTAATCGAAGATTCCACAGAAGTAGTTCTTAATGTCATTCAAAAATTATTAAAATCCATAGGCACAATTTTTTTTATAAGCGTTTGAACATCGAATATTGACATAAAATTACATGTAAAATATAATATAATGTAGAATGTTCTAGACTGACAAACTATATCGCTGTATGCAACTGCCAACCCATCTTAATTGAAAAATATATTTTTCGTTTCAAAATAAAATATACTTTTTACAATATTTATAAATAACAATGTATTATATCCTAGACAAACATATGAACTCCGTTCAGAATCGTTATTCGTATACAATGATATCTATCATTGCATTCAAATTTAACAAATCCATTATAATAATGACCTATCCTATAAGCGAGGTGCACTCCACCCCTAACTGTACAGCAGAGCGAGGCCCATCCGGTTTTTTTTAATTATATCTTATTAACGTCGCTTCCCAAACGGCTCCCATCTATTGTTTGATTATTCCTAAACGGCTCCCCTCTCGTATATCATCGATATATAATCTATAGTATATGTGTTCATGGCTAATTGGATATCACGACCATAATAAGTGTTTTAAATAGATACATATACCGATTTTGAAGAGGCTATTCATTTTACAATTCGAAAAACGTGTCCATCAGTAAAAATAAAGGGATGTAGATTCCATTTGGGTCAAAGTTGGTGGCAGGAAATTCAGTCAGTGGGACTTGCATCAGAATATAGAAACAAAGATTCTGAAATAGGAAAATCTCTGAAATATTTATTTGGCCTTCCTTACCTACCACCGTCAGAAGTCTTAAACTGTTTTATAAATTATTTTTAACCACACCTCTTTTGAGACAGTCCTAAGTCTGTATGAAGTGGGAAGGAATTTGTGTAGTAAAAAACCGGAGCCGTTTGGGAATTGACCTGTTGGTAAAACCTTTTTCGACGGAAGCCGTTAGGGAATTGACCTTTTTGAAAACAGGAGCCGTTTAGGAAAATCGGGAGCCGAATGGGCTATGCCCCTTATTAAAGATATCTTTAAATCACGATTATTAGTTTAATCTACGGTGTAGTGATGATTCTTCTCTACACCGTGGTTTAATCCGCCGGGTTACCGGTATTTTTCCCGAAAGTCCGTATGCCCGAAAGCCTTTTTACCGACGGTTATTGTTCCCGAAATGTAAACAAAAAACAATCAAAAGAATACATTATTAACAAAATTAACTTGCATAGGTAATGTATGTTTAAAGTACATATTTATTAACCATATGCTTCATTCCGGATGGTGAATATTAAAATTATAAGCACTATATTGTTCAAGTATAGTATATTCATGTAGTACATTCAGTATATTCATAGTATGGTTTTAATCATATAGCCGGTGTACCTATGTATTTCTTAACGCGCATTATGTCCAATTTAGCTGATTTTGATTCATACGAAGAATTGCAATTTTCGCGAGCAATTGCGCATAATATTGTTTTGTAAAATTGTATCTCTTTGTATTTCTTTAATTATTTAATTTATTTACATATTTTTGATTTAGG
This sequence comes from Sipha maydis, assembly GCA_034509805.1. Classification (NCBI taxonomy): domain Eukaryota; kingdom Metazoa; phylum Arthropoda; class Insecta; order Hemiptera; family Aphididae; genus Sipha; species Sipha maydis. The sequence goes on from JASXSY010003419.1 coordinate 19,318, forward strand.
TAAAAAGGATTTCGGGCATACGGACTATCGGGAAAAATACTATTCGGAAAAAAGATCATTCCAGAATTTCGATTCGGGAAAAAAGGACGCGAACCAATTCGTCGAGATAAATATGAATACTTAATACTCTTATCTATCTGGATGGTTTAATCCACGGTCTTAGAAGATCTTTTATCTTCTAAGACCGTGGTTAAATCTAAACTGTAGTATTGCCACAGAGTAGATAGAACATTAGATAATAAAAATAATGCTACCAGCAATCATACATTGTACAATATTATTGATATGGAATTCATCGGGCGTCGCTAGTGAGCACATACACTGTGTTTCGGTGCTTCATAAGAAACTGCTTATTAATTTTAGATAGGGAATTTGAATGTGTTTAAAAAATTTTTTAAAACGGTTTTAAACGCGTTTAAAATAATTTAAAACAAATTTATAATAACTTAAACACGTTTAAAATCGTTTAAAACAATAAAATAAAAAAGTGACATTAAAGAGAGAAATAAACCAAAAAAAAAAACAGCTTTAAAAAAAAAAAAAATGTTTTTTTTTGTTTATTAGAAAAAACATAGAACATATCAACATTGAATATTATATTTTAAGATTTAGTGAGTCTGGGACCTTTTATTTTTATTTTTTTCTTACCATAATACTAAAATGTTGAGAACCACTGGTGTAAATAAGTGGTTCCCAAACTTTTAAGCATGGAATCCTTAGAAAATAGTTTATTTTTAATGGAACCCCAATGTCCATTCCAACTTAACCCCAATTTTTAAGTTATTGAAAAATCAATACTCCTTACAAACCCTTAGGTCCCACGAAACAGATTTTAGGAATAGTGGGTGAAAAGTATAAACCATTGATTATAAATATATATTATAATATATTTTTGATATATTATAATCAATAGTATAAACGGAATGACTGCATAGTACTTAGCTCCTTTATAATAAAATAATACCACTATAATGCTTGAATGAAAATTCTAAATATTGCCTACATATAGTCCCTTAAAAAAAGAATGTCCTACGAAACGAACGAAAGCGTACACATTTGTTGGGTCGCGATAGAACATTTTATAGTGTAATAAAATGTAAGTCTAATTACTCTCCAGATAAAGCTTATTTTTCGAAATCTTCGAACATTTTAACTTGAATAATTATTACATGGTTTATAGTACAGAGCTTAACACAAAATCTAAGATATAGAAAATCCATTATTCACTATAATTATCAAATCTATTTTTTTTAAATACCTAAAATGTAAACAATAACTGCATTTTTAACACACATTCTAATTTTAATTTACAAAGATCTAATAAGTACAAATTATATTCAAATTAGAAAAATATGGATATCCATTTGATCTCAATTAATTTTTCTTCCTTGTCAGATCTATATTCTGTGATTAGATTGGCAGCTAATGGATGTCCAAAATCAAATTTGTTTGCTATAAATCCTAACATTTTGAAAGTTTTGTGTTCTTGTTTTTCGACCACATAATTGTAGTGATAACATTAATATGATACAGTTAAGTTAACAATTATAGAAACAGCAACGAAAGCTCGAAGACAACATAGTCAACAGTAATTTTACATGGCAACTTAGAGGAAGGAATTAATATCGTCTGAAATTCTTGAAAGAATGGGGAGTTGAGGTTGACATGTTTAATACGCACAAAAGTTATGTTATTTTATTTTATTTCGGATGAACATTTAAATATTGTGTTCGCGAATTGTTATGTAGTAACAAATTAAAAAATAAAATCGTTAAATACGAAGAAAAAATTGCAATACTTATAACTGTATATTATAAAAAAAATTTACCGTATAGAAAAACACAGAAACAAATGCATAAACCGACCTATTCTAAGGTTTTTTTATACCTCTCCCGCCTACACATCGAAGGTCTAGTATTAAAGAAACGTAACCACCAAAAATGGTATATTTTTATTATTAGCATAAAATATTAATTTTTTAAAGTATTTATTAGTAGACATTTTGATAAAGTACAAGTTAACAATTAATAAGGACACACAAAAAAATCAAAACTTTAAATTCATTTTTTTCGCATCTATCAAAATAGAAAATAAATTTTTTAAATTGCTTTTCTGAAAATTAAGAATTGATTGATACATTCCTTTAATACTATACCCTTGACATTTCATCGGTCACAATGACCGGCGGATAGATTTTATGGCATATCTATTACACACTCACTGAGTTCTAGTTAAAACATTCAGCAAATATTAACTTCCTAGTTGAAAACTTAATAATTTACAATTTTTACAATTGTTATAATTAGGTACTATTCTTATCATCAATTTTTAAAGATAATGTTAAAAAGCAATCAAATGCCAAAATCTAAAATGGCGGACATTTCCGGTCCTCAGAAAGGTGGTGACTTATTTTCTGTTTTAGTGCTTGAAGTTCAAACTTTTTACTTCATGTCTTGAAAATTTATTGCAAGGCAAAAACATTCTTAGACTGGGCTTTAAATGTTTATGTGATAAAAATGTTCAAGTGATAAGAATATACAATACAAGTGATATTACACGAGTAATCACCATTGTAAGACTCGTCTCGGTAGTAGAATAATACAAAACTCAATCGATTATGTTTTTGGAACACCGTCGTTTAAATACTAATCAAATATAAACATTTTCCTATTCACACTAGACACATATTTATTTAGAATTTAGTAGACAATTTCATAACCATCGGTTAATTGTTATTATATTAAACTTACTTGATAATTTGTTTAATTTGTTCAAATTTTATTGAAGTGATGTTGACTAATGTATTGCTGAAGTACCCATGATTTAAATCAAAGGAAACGTTTTTATATTTAAATGCCTATCACGTAGCTTGTACAAAAATAGCTATGTTATCAGAAATTAATGCTGCCATCAAACAAAATAATTTCCAACAAGTGAAAACTTTAGTCGAAGCTATTATCGAAGAAGTGAGTTACACTTATGCAGTGTCCCGAAATGAATAAAATCGATATAATATACTTGTAATTTTTATAGCACAAGGATACATTTAATTTTTATTCCTTTCATGAAAA
>JASXSY010003420.1:0-12547 GCA_034509805.1 Sipha maydis
TAATTATTTTAAAAAATAAGAAAATAAAATAAAAGAATTAAAGAGCGTACCTGTAGCATACTGGGCAATACTATCTTCACGTTCAGTATCTATTAGTTAGTTGGTCAAGATTGTCCTAAATTGTAATGGTATCAGTAATGTCATCGGCAGGTTTGATACAGCTAGCCCAACTCTTTGGTCAACATCAAACATGGTGTCATTTTTATCCCAAAAAGGTGTGTTCTATTCTTCATGAATTGGGTAAATTTTAAACCTATGGACCGATTGCTTGACTTGTTGATCGTCATCCATGAGGCGAGTATTCATATTGATTGGTGGGCTCTTCAAAGCCTTGATTTTTCAAATATCTTAGCTTTTCGTGTTACTATTCTTAACTCTGGCTATAAAACTTTAAGACCCGGTAAGAATTACGTATTTAACAAATTTGCTACCGCTGTCTAAATGTCTAGAGTTATCGGGGTACTAATTGTGAGAAAAACGTCTGCGCCTGGATTGCAACTTCTTGTACACAGTTTATCTGTGAAGGGTGGAGATGGATCAACTCTTTCAGGTGATCCTGATCATTTATTATAAACTTATATTGTTCATCAGGTTGTGACTGTATGTCTATAGGATGGATTTGACACCTACTGCTGAGTTAATTGTGCTTAATTGGTTTCAATACGAGCTCTATCTTTTCAAGTTTCTTCTATTTCAGACACGATTTATAGAGAGACAAAAAAATATTAATCATTTCATTGGTAATATTAGCATACTAAGTTTCAACCGATATATTCCACAATGTTCTACAGCAACGTGGGAAGATTCAATAATTCAAAGATTCAATATTTCCTCCATCAGTGTATTAAACTTAACAGGTTTACCGTAGGTTAATAACTTTTTTGAATAACCAATTGCCAAAACAATAAAACGTTTTACCTTTTTGTGCGTATTGGTGGTTGTTTTTTTTGATATTATAATCCATAGGCACAATTTTTTTTTATAAGCGTTTGAACATCGAATATTGACATAAAATTACATGTCAAATATAATATAATGTAGAATGTTCTAGACTGACAAACTATATCGCTGTATGCAACTGCCAACCCATCCTAATTGAAAAATATATTTTTCGTTTCAAAATAAAATATACTTTTTACAATGTTTATAAATAACAATGTATTATATCCTAGACAAACATATGAACTCCGTTCAGAATCGTTATTCGTATACAATGATATCTATCATTGAATTCAAATTTAACAAATCCATTGTAATAATGACCTATCCTATAAACGAGGTGCACTCCACCCCCAACTGTACAGCAGAGTGAGGCCCATCCGGTTCTTTTTTTTTTTGAAGTTCAGAATATTATTTTTTGCGTATTTGTTAAAATTGTTTGCATATTTAAAGCATATTTTGCAATTTTTTCGTGCATATTTTAAAATTTTTTGAGCATAATATTATTCTGAATATTATTCATTATCTGATATTGTTAATAATCAATAATATTCACAAAAACTATTTATAACTGAAAAATGTATAATTGGTTGGCATTTTGACGATAAGATAAAAAGTACTTTACATAAGTATTTTGGCATTTACCGTGATAAACTAAATGCGTATCACATCGTTGTTATTAAATTAATTGTTGACTGTGATGATGGCAATAAATATCTTCGTTGATAATTTTGAATTTTTAATATTCAATATTAATTTAAATATACAGACGAGGAAAATACAATTATTTAAGTTATTAAAATTTTTTTTAGAAAAATATGAAATATACATAATATGAGTGCAAAATCAATGAAATATACATTTTTTTTAGCTAAAATTGACATATTAAATATGCATTTTAAATTTTAAATTTTTTAACTCACCATTGTATAGTTCAGATTTCTAGCTTGGTTTGCTATTGGGATTATAAATTGGGAACATATAGAACAATATGCAATTCCTAAAATTTCTATACCCTAGTTACCACTATGAGAGTGATAAGTTAATATTAATAAAAGATATAATTGGTCGAGAGAAATTTATTTAAAACGAACGTAATAAATTATTAGGAGAGAAATTAATAACTATTGAACTATTTAATAATTTGATTTCAAAGAGGAGTATAGAAATTGAAGACAAAAGTAGATTTATTAAAACTGCTGTTAATACAAGTTCCTAGTAATGGGTTATAATAGATTTAAAACCATTGAAAAATTTCTGTTTCAGGTGTAATTGAAGTTATTGAATTACATTGCATATCTTTATTCATTAAAGTTATAACTTTGATCTTAGAAATAAATAGCTTTAAATATATATTATGTAAGTTCATGATAAAATTATTGATTTTTAAGCAATGTGTAATTTGATAATATGTTCCTTAGGTCAAAATTCTATGTATTTTAAAGACTTCTTTAGTTTATGCAAAAAACAGTCCTGGAACTCAAAAATTAAATTTTATTTTTGTTTCCTCAAAGTAAAATATTATTACATAAACTCGTAAAGTTATCGGTCTTTATTAATAAGACATAAAGAAAAAATGGCGTTACTATCCTAACAAAAAGTATATACTTTTTAATACATTTTTCATGTATTGATCCGCGAAAATATAGTTATAAATTTGATGTTCAATGGTCAAAACACTTCAAATGAGTGTAAGTAGTGTAAGTAAACAATATTTAAACGGGTAAAATGAACCTTTTTTTAAATTTTATCTTTTATAACTTTAGGAGGTCAAATTTGAATTCATATTTTTATTTGTTTTCGAAACGATACTGTGGTGTTGATTATAATGATAAGGTTAAAAATCGAACATTATAATTTTATCGTCGGAGAACATTTGACGTAAATTTTTTCATATGAATGCTTTCGTTTTTGTACAATAAATTATATTCTAAGATGTCTATAATCTGTCGACTAAAATAAATAATAAATTTGAACGAACGCATGTCATACATAGTTTAATGGTTGTGATGATCGGAAATTACTATATCCAACATTTTGAGTATTCTCCTTTGACGTACGATACAATGATATATATATTGTGTATAAATAATTCGCAGATGACCCAAAAGTGGCAATGGATAGAATTATTCATAAACAGCACAGTGTCGCACTTAATGTTGTCAGCCCGAAAAAGAAGTTCAGAAGTCTATTAGAATGCATTTTTCAATATTTCGTGATTATTTTTCAACCAGCGATCGATAAATATTGGTTAAAATACGAGAGGATATAATATTATTATGCATACAACATAAATATATATATATATTATTTATATAACTCTGGTTGGGAAATATTTTATATAAAATACGATAGTATGCATAGAATATGTTTCATTCTTCGCCTTAACCCCCACACTTTTCATCATTTTTGCACACTATATATTATGATTTGAGTTATATTATTTTCTCTTGTTAGAGGAGACAAGACAATTTTCATAGGTTCATCTACCGATATTGTATTAATGACTTATAATTTATAAGTTATAAATTAAAGTATTTATTAAACACAAACGCATTCGCGTGATTTCTTAATAATTTGTTCAAATATAAATAGGTGAATTGCAATACATCACGTATTTCATATTTATTATACGTATAAAAAATAATTAAAATAAGTTCGGACAAGGATGGTTTAATGGGAAATTATTAATAAAGTTTTTTTTAACATTTTACTTACGTTATTTTCAATACAGTTATCACTATACGTGATGAGAAACTAGATTAACACCAACAATCTGATAGTCAAATATTGTTTGCGTCTAAGGGTGGCTATTTCGATTTCGTTTATTCTATGGTATTACACAGGGCATAGTGATCGTCGCATTCGGATCACCGATGAAACACGGGCTGTAAGCCGGTCCGCGCGGTCACGTCTACCAACACGAAGGCAATTATTTTTTTTAATAAATTCCACAACGGTTAAGCACACCGATCCGGCTGCACTTCTCTGGTTCGCTTCTGCCGTCGGACATTCGCTCATAGTAAGAGACCCGGACTTCACACGGGCATCATCCCATTGCGAACCCCGTACGATTGAAAATGTGCGATTTGAGTTACTGCACAACGTGTGGCGCCAGACTTTCACCCCCCCCCCCCCCCCCCCCATCACGAACTGGTGCACGTGAAACGTTATTGTTCACGTCTTGGGGAACTGATCGGGTCTAACCGGAACTTCCGAAATTGTTCAAGAATACTTCACGTGTCTCGCACGTCCTAGCGACATGCCCATCGTTTAAACTAGAGGTGGCAAATCTACGGCCAAATTTCACCAAATTTCAATGGCACGTGAAAAAAAATCGAAATTATTAAGAATTTTAGAAAAAATAAAAATAAAAATTATGCTATTTATAATATTTTAAATATAAGAAATTGAAAGAGAAAAATTATGTACATTTAAAAACAATAATATTATTACGCTTTCAATTTTTTCGTTAACTTTTCCTAGTGAAATGTTATTCTCCATATTGAATTTAATTACATCGAACAAAATAAATACTCTGACTGATGAAATGATTGCTGCTCGTATTTCATTAAAAATTACAAAGTACATTCCTAACATAAAAAGTTTATCTGCTAAGAAACGTCATAAAACAATTAAACATATAACATCAAATTTAAGGATATTTAATAAAAAATAATTTATAAAATTGCAAAAATAATAAAATAATTATGTACTTATTTTATAAAAACAATGCCATAAATCTGTAATTTAAATTTTATCCTTAGAAAATATAATTTCCTTTTGGCACGGGAACGATTTTCAAAACCTTATTTGGAAAAATTTGGCACTTGACCCAAAATAGGTTTGCCACTCCTGGTTTATATGGAATCGATGATTTTGCAGACACGTCAAAATGAAAACATTTAAACAGATATTAAGAAACATTGAATAGATGTTGGCATGACAATTTACGTACAAAATTTTCTTTCCCCAAATATTTTATTATTCTTATCTGGTTGATCGTTGTTCATGATTTTGAAATGCGATCCCAATTAGTCTGGTTGATTTGAAGCCGTTATTCACGGCGATGTAAAATTACGTCGGTTCGCAAATAAATAACCTATCATTTGTTAACCGTTTTTACATTAGTTCGGTTATAAGTTTCAATAAACTTTTTTAATATATATGAAATATTCAATGTGTAACGGTTTAACATAATTATTTTTTTTTAATTTTTTTTTTATTTATATTAAATGTTTGTTTGCGTATAAACTGTTGTTTAATTGTCGTTAACTGATTACAATAAACCAAATGAGATATGATACATTGTAATAAACCATAGTAGCATTGTTATCCCTATACACTTTTATAGAGGAAGGGGAAAGCAAACTTCATAAATGTGTTTTCATTTATGTATTATCTTAAATGTTAATAAGATTGATGCGGCAATTCAACGACATGACGAACGCAATATCGATTAATCTGACGTAATAATATCGGAGGCGTTTTCAATATTTTTTTCAATTTTTTTTATAAAAAAAAAAAAAAAAAATATATGGAGCTGAGAAGGAGGCAGAGCGGTAAGAAATAATTCGAGTGCACCTTAAATGCAGCAGAAAATATACACATGGTGGATCTTAATTTTATACAACATCAAACTCTGTTTACCTTCTATAACTAAGTATATTTTATGATACGATTTTAAACGATTTATTATTCTATTTCGCGTTGGATATTATACGTATTTGTTGAGAACAAACAGAGGGTAACTTAAACGTTATCAAAAATCGATTTTCCATTATAGTAGTTACATTAACGGTGACGTCAAAGTACATCATACGCATTTTTATCAGCTGCCTTATATCAGAAACTTTGGTCAAGTGGTTTCCCATATAATTGTTTTTTAGTATTAATTTCAACATTGTGATGATTTTATAGTGTTCATGTACGGTTTTTTATTTAATTTTGATCGAATTTGTATTTAAATTTTTATATTTTGATAAATAACTGTGATTAATAATTGCCGAATAAATTAATGGTTATTAAACTATTAATAATGTAATGCATTGTACATAAACTGCAAATGAAATACACACTCTAAAACAACAATTAGTTAACACATAATGTTGTAAATTATGTCATAAATATTCCATGTTGTTATTTTGTTTTAAATTCAAAATTATAAATTACTATCAAAGTGATTAAATGTTCCAAATTTTTGTATGTTAAATCACGATTACTGAACACCTTATGTTTAAAATTAAGTAATTAGTTATTATAATATATATATTACAGAACTTGTTTTTTTAATATTCTAGTGTTGTATAGTACGTAATTAATCATTTATGAGAACACTTTACCTTTTTTAATATGTTATACAACTTTTTTACGTGTGTATTTCACGGTATAAATAATCGCAAAGTTTTAAAAAGAAAATCTACAGGAATATTTTAATGAAATTCTATTATACATTTTTCGTAGACAGATGACCAAAATAAATGTATACTTAAGATTGCATAAAAATTCGTAAATAAACACATTTAAATAAAAAATAACTTATTTTGTTTTCAATCATGTTTGAATTCATATAAAACTACAATACTTAATTAAAACTATATTATAATTGAAAATTATTAAAAATTAAAAAAATGATGAAATAAGTTATATCAGTATAGTTTATAGTAATTAAATAATATAAAACTTAAAAATTATTAATTTGGACTTATTTTAAATCGTCTTTTATCAGGTATTCATGTTAAAGTTATGTAGTATTTTGCAAAATATACACTTATATTGAAGCAAATCCTAATGACAAATGATTGAATTAAATATTATTATAGTTAAAAGCTATTGATATTCATTGAATTAGTAATTTTTTTTTAAGGGAATAGCTCATGAGAAAGAAACGTACTTTTGAAGCACATTGCAAATGGTAAATTTTTTTTTACCAATTTTCAATATTGTTTTGATTTATAAACATACTTTTAAATATTCTTTGTGATCAATAGTTATTTTAGATTCTGAACGGAGTGATGGAATCTATTGGTTTTACAATGATGTGTGTTTTTTTTTTTTTTATTTTTTTTTTTTTATTCTTTTATTTTTGTGTCTGACGACACCTTTTTTGGCAGTAAAAATGCTTCGATTTGCTTATGTAGCAACTTTTCTGAAAGTAAAGTGAATGTAGATGGTACTTTGGCTAGTCTAAAATCCAACTTTTCAATACTTTTAAAAAGAATCGATAAAAAAATTACGAAAAAACGGGAAATTTTACGCAAAATCACGTTTTTACAAATTACATTTTTTTAAAATGCTCTAACTCAAAATGAAAAATCGCAACAACTTGAAATTTTCACCAAATCTTTATTTTGAAGTTTTCTATACATGGTTAAGTTTTCAAAGTATTTTGACTTATTTATAGAAAATTTAAATTTTCGATTTTTGTAAAATTTTTGTTTTTAAACATCTATAAAATTTAATTGGCAGACCGAAAACTTGAAAATTTAATACAAGGTTTATAATAAGTTAAACTTATTGTAACTAAAAAATATCGATGATCGGTTTACTCAAATTTTTTATAAGTGCTCAAAGTTCCAATTTATACGAAATATGTAAAAATTGCAAAAATTTGCAAGTTATTTTGTAGATAAAAATTCATAAAATTTTTTCTGTTCATACTTAAGGTTCAAAATTTTAACACTAGGTTATCTATAAGCTTCTCTTCAAAAATCTTTAAAAAAATGTATACCGTACTTAGAGGAAAAAATTTTATGACTGTTTGAAATTTAAATATTTACGAAATTGCATAAAATAGCGATTTATTCTCGAACGATTTTTAATATTTGTTATAATTCAAAAAGTATAAGTCGCAGATTTTTGAAATTTCTACCAGGTTTTAAGATTGGCATTTCCTTTATGACATATTTTTTTCAAAATATTATGGCTCGTACAAAATATTTTAAAATTTAATAGAAGATTCCACAGAAGTAGTTCTTAATGTCATTCAAAAATTATTTAAATCCATATGCACAATTTTTTTTTTTAAGCGTTTGAACAGCGAATATTGACATAAAATTATATATAAAATATGATATAATGTTTAATATTCTAGACTGACAAATGATATCGGTTTTTTTAAAATGCTCTAACTCAAAAACGAAAAACCGCAACAACTTGAAATTTTCACCAAATCTTTATATTGACGTTGTCTATACATGGATAAGTTTTCAAAGTATTTTGACATATTTTGACTTATTTATAGAGAATTTAAATTTTCGATTTTTCTAAATTTTTGGTTTCAAAATAAAATATGCTTATTACAATATTTATAAATAACATTGTATTATATTCTAGACAAACATATCATCTCCGTTTAGAATTGCTTTTCGTATACAATAATACCTATCATTGAATTCAAATTTAACAAATCTATTATAATGACCTATCCTATGAAGAGTCGCACTTCACCCCCAAGTGTACAGCAGAATGAGGCCCATCCGGTTCTTTTTTATTTTAAAATCAGTAATATTGTGTAATTCTGTAGTAGTGAGGTTTATACTAAATATAATTAATCTTCCAATATATTTCGAATGAATTTTATTCTGCATTAAATAATTTGTCAATAATTGTTCTATAATTATTTAATAGGTAATATAATATTACTTCACATATTCTTTATTACCAATTTATCAATTATTTTTCTACATCGTAACTTATTATATTTTTTTTATTATTTTTATATGTAGTGTACACATAAAATAAGGTAACGCAAATGTTTTGTTTCCGTTTATTGTTAGAGATTGAAATAACAATGTTTTTTAAAGTTTTAAGTGTTTTCTTTATTTTTTGTTTGTGTATTGTTTACTATTGCATAAATTATTAGTTATAATATACCTAGATGTCAAAAGAACTAAAGTTTTCTAATTATAGAAATAAAAGTACATATTTTATGATATACTTATTTCTAAATCGTCAATAGATTATTGCTCAATTTTAGTTAAAAACCTTTTATTCTTATTACCTACTTCATATTAATTTACTTTTGCTTGATTCCACGCATAGTAGTTTTATGTTAGTCCATATAACTTAATTTAAGTTATTATTTATATATTATATATTATATATTAATTATATATTATTTGTAAAGATACAAATTTTACATTTAATAAACATTTCAGAACAGAGCATGTTTAGCATAATACAGTTTGTTTTATTTTTTTTTATTTTCATAAAAATTAGTGGGGTATCACAAATATTTCTTCTTCAATAACTTATTAACCATATTCTTATTTGTACACATACGATGAATGTAAATTTATTAATTATACAACGAAAAATGACGAACACATAAAAAATATCATTAATTATTCAAAAATAATAATTTAAAATGATACTATGGAACTGCAATCATTACAGCTGGAACGAATGGATTTAGAACTGTTTTTATAATAATTATTTTTATATTCTATATAATAGTTTTTGCTTATGTTTATATTTTATGAAAAATATATTTTCGTTCTGTATACATTTTCACGGTGAAATGTTATTAATTTTATATTGTATTATATTAAAGATATATTGTTAAATTAAGTTTTTCTCATCACATTTTGTTCCCAGTTTATTCGTGTGGTTGATAAAGTTAACTTAATAAATATATTAAAATATATAAATAAAAAACTTTTAACGAAATTACAATGAAAAACATTGCTGGCAGCTATATAGGGATAACGAAAATCACCGTTTCATGTCAATAGAATAGTACATTTTAGAATCCAGTTTATGATTCTCTCGAAACAGTCAATGTTCTTTATGGAAAATACCCCATGGCTATACCAACAGTTATCCATTTCAAAAACCAAAATTGAACTTTATAATACTGACAAAATTGTACGTGATGACTAAGATAGATTTCATTACTGTTTTTTATTTAATTTTGATCAAATTTGTATTTAAATTTTTATATTTTGATAAATAATTTGAATTGGTGTAAAACGATTATTTTACATAATATAATTAAATACCATTTTTTTCTTTTTATCTGATACCGTGTAATATAATAAAATAGTCTCAAAGGTGAAGAGTTTGAATTCTTTTACTTAAAGAAACAAAAATTTTTTCTTTGGTTAAAAATAATTATAAAATTAGTTTGAAGATTTTTCACAAACTATTGTGTTTTTAACGTAATAATACACTGATAATGATGATACTCATTAAACATGTATTGGGCTTATAGTTTATTGAAAATAATTTTAAAAACAAAAACGTTTTCATGAGCACATTTTTACCTGAATTAAAAAATAATCAAATATTTTAAAAAGATATTATAATAATTGTCCGGTGAACGAAAAAAAAATCCTTTAATATTCAGTATTTCAATAGTAGATGATAGATAGATAGATATTGTTTTGTAAACATAAATAAATAATACCGTATCTCGGTCAAAACTGTTGTCCTCTTTTCGAATCATTGAAGTACAGAATTGAAAAAAAAATACAAAAAAATGTACCATATTAGCATAATCTTTATGATTAAGCCTTAACATATTTCCATATAAATCATATTGTTCATCCGATAAAAAAAACTCAAAATTAAGCTCGATATCGGTTTTGTGGAATAAGTCAATGTTCCGTGTACAGAAAACGTAATGAAAACTGTTTCAATAGTGATGTATGTAACAAAATTCATCATCAAAGCTTTCAGTAATCCATTTTCAATTTAATACTGTAACCATTTATGATGGGTACTGAACATGAGTATTTATATACGTATATATTATGTATCGTATGTAATTGAATTTTTTATGTATTAGGCGAGTAAACACTTATGCATATTACATCGCTATTATTAGCCAATGGTTCAATTAATTGGTTTACAATAATATGTTTTCTAATCTAGTGTTCCTTAACCGCTGGTTACGGGGCAGGTACAATGGTGTGGCGAGGTATATTAAATGCGCAAAATGTAAATTGATATAATTAACCATATTAAATTATGTTTTTTAAAAATTATTAATTTATTAATTAGGATTAAATCGTTTCCAATACAAATTAATATTTTACTATAAAGTATTTTGACATTTAATTAATTTTCTACGGTATGTCGCAGAATAGAATATTTTAATTGTGTGTTACCAAAATAGAGACGTTGAAAAACATTGATTTAATCTTATCGCTGATTATTGTATCATATTATGTTAGTAAATCATGTAAGTATTTTACTTTGATATTGCCAACCACCAGGTAACAGCAGAAATATTAAAATATTTAAAAGTAACAAATTGAATAATTTTTAAATATTGTAACATTTTTAAATTATTCATGAAACGTTATTAATTAGTTTTAAACAGTTTTAAGAATTGCCATATAGATGCATTATGTTAAACATTGATGGGAATCGTGATTAACAATGAATATTCACTTATATTAAGACGATTTTATAAAACAAATTTTGTTTGTGTACACTAAGTACAGTTGTTGAACTGAAAAACAATATAAATGGTAGAAACGTGAAATAACTTAAAATATTCTTATTTTATTCTTGATTGGAATGTTTCTGAACAAATTCTTAATTTTACTTAATAAATCATGCATAAAATTATTCAATTTCAGTATGATTTAGTAGTAGTTTGTGGTTACTTATTTTCATAAATGTGATTATTCTTGCTTATAATGTTGACCAAACGTTCAAAATTACGAATGAAATGTAAAAATATTTGATTCATCGATTTCATTCGTTTAAAAGAAAATAGCACCAAAAAACTAATATTTTTGTATAACACAATTTTATAAATTATGTCATTATTTATTTATTTGGTTTCAAGTGTATTATTTTCATTAATAATTACGTTTGTCAATTGATAAATGGAATTTTTTTTTTTTTTTTTAGAGGTTTATTTCCGATCAGAATTTTACACTGTGCATTAGAATATTATGAAATAAATCGAATATATAATTTTTGAAGGAAATTATTTGTTTCATTTTCAAAACGTCTTTATTGTATAAGTATAGTTATTTTAATGCAGTTTTTTAAATAAAAAAAAATTGTTTCTGCAAAACATGCAATTATTATTGTCTGTAACTAAGGTTGTGGTGAAAAACTGAAACGAGAAGAGCTTACACAAAGTAGTAGTGTTGGTGTTTTATATTGTATATTCCACAGAGGACAGGACACATTGAATAAAATGATTGCAGGTGTATTAAAAATATATAAATATATTCACTGACGAAAAATACATGGATATCACAGTTGCCGTATATAAGATGACACGTCGGTTGAGAAACATTCAAAAGCAGAAAAATAATTTTATATTTTTGAGGTAGTTGGGGAGTGAAAAAAAAACAAATTTATTTTGTAATTCGTTCGTGCTCGATGTAATATAATAAATAATATTTCTGTCCACGACATGCTCTAGCCTAATCTGGCCTGCAACAACTGATTGATGGGTTCACATCTACAGATATTGTGTCGTTAAATATTAATATTGCTATATTTTTTGGATCTCACCAGTGCTGAGATTTTTTTTATTATTATTGAGATTGGCAAGACCAGCAAGAAGTCAGAACATTGATGAGATAGGTATCGAGTCTCAAGCCATTTTAGCGAAATTCTACGCATTTCAAATGAATGG
>JASXSY010003421.1:0-157851 GCA_034509805.1 Sipha maydis
TCATGTTTGTAGCTGCATTTTTTCTACGACAAAAATTGGCATTCTGGCGTAGTATAGTAGTATAGATATAGATATAGATATAGATATAATATATATATATATGTACACACAAGTACAATAAAACAAATATATCAAATCATATGTGTGCTCTATAACCTTATAGATCAGAAAAATTAATAAAATTAAAAAATAGATACCATATCAATAAGCTATTAACAAAATTATGAAGTTTAAAAATACAAATCAAAAATTCAAATAATATATAATTCCCAAAAATTATTATGTATTTAAGCATTTTTCGTATCAAATTAAATACACATCAAATACAAGATAACAAAATAAAATATATAATAATTAATAACACCTAAAATGTAATTCATAAAATATAATTAATCTTTATTTTTTTTTTTTGTATATTCAAAAATATAATGGAATTACTTTTTAATAATATCGAAAAACATTAATCCTCTTTATTTTATAAATCACAAGTTAAATTTCTTTGGCACGAAGCTTAAGAAAGGTATTCTAAAAATAAGCACAAAGAAAGTGATGCTATGCTGAACGGTACGAATGAAGTGTGAACGGCCACTAAGCTGATCATCCAGTTACATTTTTACGAACGGAATTTAGCCTGGTTTCATTGACATGTGTCAATCGGCACGTTTGATTCACCTAACCTAACTTAAATGTCTATTTTTGAATTTTGGCGAGTACCAAAAACATTTTAAAAATGAAAAACAAACACCGCAACTACATAATTTCTGATTGGTTACAACCTACTAAAAACAATATAGTTGAATACTTTTAAAAATGCTAAGGATATTTTAATTATTTATTTGAATGATGATGAACATACATTTTAGATAATCTTATTTTATAGTAAGAAAATCACATATGATAACGAGGTACGATAAAATATTGGTAACGATTTTTTTATGATTGATTTAATTTATATCATTTAGATAATTGGTTATTATAATACTTAATCGATATAAATTATCATAAGTGTTCTACTAAAAATTAAGGCTTTCTAAGTTTTCTAAGCTTACAGAAGAAAATAATTATAGAGTTCATTTATAAAGCTATAATTATATAAATATATTGAATTGTGTTATTCATCCAAAAAAAAAATTTAATTTCTAACAATGTGGGTAACTCTACAATAATCTAACTAATTAATTTTTCTCGCCATTATAATAATATACACGTTATTATTTTTCATTTTTATACGACAAATAATATTCATCATATCATAGAGTACCTATTTGACACAATATCTTTCTATTAAATTACTTCTATATATTATTTAGATTGAAAGAGAAAAGGCTGATCTTAGTGTGCAATTAATATCTATCAGTGAACGTTTAGAAGAAGCTGAAGGTGGAGCCGAAAGCCAAGTAATTTATCACTTTATAATTCATAATTTTATTATACATTTTAAACATTAACTAATAAAGACTTGTTTTTGTTAATTTAACTAGTTTGAAATCAACAAAAAGCGCGATACAGAATTGACGAAACTTAGAAAACTGTTAGAAGATGTTCACATTGAATCCGAAGAAACCGCACATCTTTTGCGCAAAAAGCATCAAGAAGTTGTCGTTGATTTCCAAGAACAACTGGACCAACTTGCGAAGGCAAAAGCTAGGTAGTTAAAATTAACGTTTAAAATGATAAAATTTAACGTACCTATTGAATTAATATCTATAAAATAAACATATTTTTCTAGAACTGAAAAAGAAAAGATTAAATTCCAACAAGAAGTATACGAATTATTGGCACAAATTGAAAATATCAACAAGGAAAAAGTATTGATATTAAATTTAAATTTAAATATTTTAATAATAACTCATATGTTTTTGTTTTTTGTTTCAGTTTACTTCCATCAAGACAATTGAAAAGCTTGAGATCACTATTCACGAACTTAATATTCGTATTGAAGAAATAACAAGAACTGTTACTGAAATCACTTCTATTAAGACCCGTTTGTCACAGGTTAAAAACAAAAAATAAATTCTAAATATTTTTAAATAAATAATTAAATAAATATTATGCTTTTAGGAAAACATTGAATTAGTCAAAGAAGTTCAAGATTTAAAAGTATCAATCGAAAACACATCTTATCTTAAGTCACAGATTGCTGGACAATTAGAAGATGCTCGTAGGAGACTAGAAGATGATGAAAGAGTAATAACAATATATTAAATTCACAATAGTTATAACATTATTTCTAATAATTCTCTTAAATGCATTGATATAATAGAGACGTTCACTTTTGGAAGCTAACTTACATTCGGTTGAAGTTGAATTAGAATCAGTAAGAGTACAATTGGAAGAAGAATCTGAGGCTCGTTTAGACCTTGAGAGACAACTAATCAAGGCTAATGGTGAATCTCAAGCATGGAAATCGAAATATGATTCTGAAGCATCTGCTAGGGCCGAAGAAGTTGAAGAGCTACGGTAATCAAAACAAATTAGTAAATTAAAGAACTTTAATTTAATTATATTTAAAAATATATTTTAGTCGTAAATACTCCGCACGTATCCAAGAACAAGAGGAACACATTGAAACACTTTTGGTTAAAGTTAACAATTTGGAAAAACAAAAGTCTAGATTACAAAGTGAAGTTGAAGTTTTGATCATAGACTTGGAAAAGGTATTTTCTATTTTTTTTTTTTTTTTATATTGAAATGTAATTAATTAAAACAACATTATAATTTCTTAGGCAAACAATACTGCAAGAGACTTACAAAAACGTGTTGAACATTTGGAAAGAGTTAATATTGACTTGAAAACGCGTCTTGATGAAACCACTGCATTATTTGAACAAGGTCAGAGAGACTTGAGGAATAAGCAAAATGAAATTCAACGATTAACCCACGAATTGGACAAAACCAGAGAACAAAAAGATCAACTTACTCGTGAAAACAAAAAATTGGCTGGTAAATATAATTCATATAATTTATTCAATAAAAATCAATTTTGTAACTAAAATTTTAATTTAGATGATTTACACGACGCTAAGAACACCATTTCTGAATACAACAGAAGATTACACGAGTTGGAATTGGAACTTAGGAGATTAGAAAATGAACGTGATGAACTTAGCGCTGCTTACAAAGAAGCTGAAGCTGTATATACATATTATAATTATTATTTAGAATTTTCATTTTACAATTATAGCCTCCATTTTAATATTCTAGGGAAGAAAAGCTGAGGAAGGCAGAGCTTTCCGATTGTCTGCTGAGCTTACACAATTCAGACACGAAGCTGAAAAACGCCTTGCTGAAAAAGACGAAGAAATTGAATCTATTCGGTAAGATTGTATTATTCACTAAAGATTCACTATTTTAATAGTATAAGTCTTTCAACATAAAAATAATACTGTTTAAACAAATATTTGTGGAAATGAATAAAATATAAATAGCTAAATATTTAATGTATAATAATACATAAAAAAACAATAAAATGTGTTTCTAACACCTTAATTAGTTGTGGGCACACCAAAATAAATCCTTAAGTAAGTCAAAGTTAAGATAAAGATAACATTTTTATCACAAATATTTATTTTTTAGTATTTCTTATCGAAATTGTAATAACTAATAAACGTTATAATTTCATAAAATTCTTGAGAAGAGATATGATAAAAATTAAAATATAAGCATATATATATATATATATATATATATATATATATATATATATGGATAACGATGGTTACAATTTGCAATATTAATATAATTTATAATAAGATAAATAATAAATAATATCATTAAAAAAAATAATGTTACAACGGAGTATAATGTAAATATGATAGTTTGGACTAAACTTGTAACTAACCACCAAAAAATACTTTAAAACGCTGTGTGGTTACAAATACATTACATTTATTCTTAAAATACAAGAAAACAGAGCAAAGCTTTTATATATAAAAAATTTTAAAAATAGAATTTTTATAAAACCAATGTTAAATTTTAAATCAATTAGGTTTTAAAATGTTTAGTGCCGGATGTAAGTCTCAGGAGGCTAAAATACAAATATCTATTGGAAGCCTTTAAAAAAAAAAAATTGTCCAACATAACATTTATACATTTATTATTAAATAATTAAAAAAAGAAAAAAAACCAAATTTAAATACCTTAGTTAATAGATAAATAAAAAAATGAAAGCATCAAAAAAATTTTCAATTTTAGATATTGGTTTTAGAAGCCTCTTAGAATATGAGATCCCGGTAAATCCAATATTGACAATATTCCAAAATATTATAATTTTTTACATATTTTTAATACAATTTCATCATGAATAATTATATATAAAAAACTAAAACTAAGGTTTCTTTTAACTATTTCATAAATCAATTTTTTTTATTATCTAGAATATCTAAACAATAGAGTCTCTATAATGAATAAAATCAATATTATAATATATATAAACCAAAAATATTGGTTTTTAATGTTTTTTTTTTAACAGAATTGTATGTTCATACTATTCTAAGTACAATGTTATAATTTATTTATAATTTTCTACATTTATATTGCAGCTATAAATTGACTATTCATACGTATAACTAAACTTTACTTTTAAATGCCAATTTTTTTATTTTTATTTTATTGTGAATTTAAAAAATAATTTACTTCGAAAATAATAATTTGCTTCGAATTATAACACTTCAAAATATGATCATTTTATTTCAATTTTTACTTAGAGTTATAAATTATCAAAAAGTAATTAAATTTTACATTATTAACAATAATTATAATAATCAATTATATAATTTGGATAATAATGTACATTTTTTTTTATCGTTTAATTTACACAGTTTTTTTTTAATAGGTTAATTCGTATTTTTGAAAAATTAAATAATTTCACATATTATACTACCAATTCTATCCATTAAAAATGTTAAATACATTGTTATTAACAGTATTTTTTTTTTTATTCAAACAAGTAATTTGTTAATTTGTTATAATACTAAAAATTATAACTATTTATAAATGCAAATTATTGACCTACTTTCAAGTACAGTTCAACCAAATTACATTTTGGCACTAGCTCAAACAATTGAATGACTTCCAAAATTATAATATGACTCATGATTGTATTTTATATCACTTAATATTCGCCAAAAACATAAGAATTAATCTAACCCTAGTTTTAGTTTTAGCCAACAAATAAAATGCAATTTATAATTTCTGGAAAATAGTACTTTATACCTTTTATAAGATGTTGCTAAGTAAATATTTGAGACTTTCATAATTGACACAGTAGTACCTAAATAAACAACTAACACTGAATGTTACAAATATCATTATAGTATTAATATTATTATAATTTTAATATTTATATAATATAAACTATTATATTAAAAAACAAATGGTTGTGTATTTAATACTTAATCTAATTTAAATATATTGTTTTGGCTTATAAATGATTATTTTGGATCAGGAATGCCAATGAAACTGTCTCTAGACATTAAATCTCCCAAAAATTCCAATTAATACTTAAATAAAAATATTCGTTTATTATCTTAGGTATTCAAATAGTTATATAAATAAATCAGTAAATATTATAAATATTTTAGGCTTTAGACAAATTTAAAGTTATATACTGTAAAAAAACTAGAAAAATTGATTTACGGTGTAATAATTGGCTCAATTTTAACGAATTGCCTATTTTTGACATTGACCTATTTCTCAATTGTGAAACATTTAATTAACTAAGAAATATAATCAATAAAGCTTATCACTGTTTAATATTAAACCAATGATTTTGAATTTTTTCTTCAAATTTGTCATCCATGGTACATTAATAATACAAGAAGAACAAATGTTTACATTATTTCATAACTTAAAAATCATTCTTATCTAAAACACAAAATTTTACCTACACGGTCAGCATATTTTAACTTAAAAGAAGTTAGTATTAGGATATTAATCACAAAGAACTAGTGGGATTTGCCTCTTGAAATTTTATTAAAGAGTAAAATTTTGGTTTATCTGCCCGAAGACTTCAAATATTTAAAATATAAATATTACCCATTCTTCAAACACAACAAGAAAAATATTAAATACATTTTTTTATAAATACGAATCAAATTTAAATAACTAAAACTGAGATTATGTAAAGCAAGAATTAGAAACATCGCAACCCTACTCAAAAAATTATACAAGAAAAATCTAAGAGATAAATTTAGAGCAATTTTGATTCATTTTTCAATTTGGACAAAAAAAAAGTTCTGATTGAGGGGTAAATATTTAATGTATATGAATTATATACTACCTGCTATTAGATATAACATACAGATTTTAATTAATTTGTAAGTAAAATAAACAAACAAAACAAATGAAATTTTTTTAAAAAAAAAAAAAAAACCTTCTATTTATAGATATTCAAAAAGTTCCTAAACATTTTTGTTGGAACTTCATTGTGAAAGAATGTTTAACACGCCAAAAACGTCTGTTTGGAAAACAGAAAAAATATATAAAGCTTATTAGAATCTTTTATGTAAATCGACATTGGCGCGAGCTGCAGACCTTCGATTTATTTTATAAATACATTCGATTGACATGGCTCAGCATTTATAAAAATTAATCAGTTATTATTGACGATCGGTAGTGAACGTAACCCATTTTAATATTAACTTTGAATTCGTGTCTATTTAAAAAAAAAATGTCCAAAAATTTCCGGGGTAAATCTGCTAAAAGCATCGAAGCCTCGTTGCTGAGAAACGCGCAAAAAAATATTACTGAAGATTTAATTACATCAAAGATATCGTCAAGAGAAAACTACAATGGTGAAATTAAAATTAAAAAAAAAACGATTTTTGATTTAACTCATACATATAATTCTTTGGATGAGACAAAAATGCTACAACCTCTGTATGAAATTTCTAATGAACTTCGGAAGTTCGAGGCTAAAAGTTCAAATTATTTTGAAGATGGAAGGTACTGTAGGGAAATACATCAAATATATGAAATTTAACGGTTTTTACTAAGATTTTTTGTAATTATAATTTTATTAATAATACATTTTGTGAAATATTATATATTTTCAGCAAACAAACGAGCATCGAAATTGAACAATTAAATGCTCGTGTCGTCGAAGCCGAGACTAAATTGAAAACAGAAGTAACACGCATCAAGAAGAAGCTTCATATTCAGATAACTGAATTGGAAATGTCTTTGGATGTAGCCAATAAGAACAATATTGAGCTACAAAAAACTATCAAAAAGCAATCCTTACACTTAACGGTAAATTTTTATTTTGTACATACATACATTTTAAAAGAACGTCCACTACAGATATTTTTACATATAGTTCCTTTTATAAAAATATTATTTTGGTTATAAAAGTGAAATTAATTTAACTATTATATATAAAAAAATATTAATATTCTTTCGACTTCCAAGAATCAGCAACCAAAAACAGTCTAATTAGCTTTATCGATATCGCTAATTATGTATTATTATATGTAACAAGAAAAAAAATTAATAGTTACTAATAAAGCAATACATAAATGTGATTATTATTACAGATACTTGTATACTTATAGAAATTTAAAAAATAAATTGTTATAATATTTTAGTAGGTATTCAATTTTGGTTAATAACATATTGTCAACAGCCTACATATTTTTTAATAAATTAACATATTCTATTCCACATTAATGTAAAATGTAAAAGTTCTATACTACAAATATTTTCTATAGGAATTGCAAGCTCATTATGACGAAGGTCAACGTCAATTGGCTGTTACATTGGATCAGTTGGCTATTGCTCAGCGCAAGATTCAGTCTCTTACTGGAGAAATGGAAGAACTCCGTGGAAATTACGACAATGTGAGAATAAAACATTAAAAAAAAAAAAAATGTTTTAATATAATTTTATTTAGGCATTGCGTAACAAACGAACTGTTGAACAAATGTACGAAGAATCACAGAGCCGCGTAAATGAGTTGACGACAATCAACGTTAACTTATCATCATCTAGATCAAAGATCGAACAAGAACTACACCAGCTGGTATCAGACTACGAAGAAGTATCGAAAGAGTTAAGAGTAAGGAACAATTCATAAGTTAATATCTTATTTTGAATGTATAGTATTTTATTAACCCAAATGTATCTTAAAGGTATCGGATGAACGTTACCAACGCGTGCAAATCGAATTGAAACATACAGTTGAAATATTACACGAAGAACAAGAGAGAGTGGTTAAAATCGAAGCTATTAAAAAGTCACTGGAAATCGAAGTTAAGAACCTTTCTGTTCGTCTGGAAGAAGTTGAAGCCAACGCTATTGTGGGTGGCAAACGCATCATTAGCAAGCTTGAAGCCAGAGTGAGTAATAATAATAATATATTATTTTATTACATTAATTTTATTCCCATAATTTAAAAAAAAAAAAACAGATTCGTGACTTGGAATTAGAAATCGACGAAGAGAAACGTCGTCATGCTGAAAGTATTAAAATTTTACGCAAAAAGGAACGTTCGCTAAAGGAAGTGATCATACAGAGTGAAGAAGATCACAAAAACGTGCAACTTTTGCAAGAGGCTCTAGACAAAGTCAACCAGAAAGTGAATATCTACAAGAGACAATTACAAGAACAGGTATGTGAAAACCCCGCGACTGATTTTATTTTATTTCTATCATGTCTAATAAATTTACCATTTGCAAATTTACAGGAAGGTATGAGCCATCAGAGCGTGAGCCGAGTAAGGCGATTCCAGAGAGAATTGGAAGCTGCTGAAGACAGAGCCGACACTGCTGAAAGCAATCTGTCATTAATCCGCGCTAAGCACAGGAGCTTTGTAACAACATCAGCTCAGCCAGGTTCACAAGTTTTTGTCGTACAAGAATCCAGAGCTACAACTACGACTTCAGAACAATATTAATTCATTTAATAACAATTATTTTCTGTTTTTATTTATGTAACATTTATTTTTTTTTTAATAATCGATCAAATTAGGCCTTATTTATTCCACGTGACGCAAATCGTTTTAGCTTTTACCGCTCTTTTAAAAATTATTTTGACCTCTTTATGTTTAGTATATCCTCAAAAATATTTAATTTTGAACACAACAAATTTAACATAAGCTAAATTACCTATTTGCTTTTAAATTAATCATATTCTTCAAGTAAAAGCTAAAAAAATATCATTTCAATCGGTAGGCCTACTTTTGGTTATTCATGAATTTCATTCAGTGTAATATGTATTTCATAATATCTACATCAATAAAACGAATTAATAAAATAATTGAAAGTGCCTAATTTATTTTAAAATTCAGTTAAATTCATAATATTCATTTTTACTGAATACAACAATTTTCTTAGTCAACATTTTGTCTATAAGTAATGTGAACTCAAATAAAGGTAAAACAAGTACTTAAATAACATTAAAAACTCAACTTATAAATTATAAACTATATGTAGGGCTGTTATCAACAATCAGTCATTTAGATAACAAATTTGTACTTTATAACTCTCGGATGTCTTTAGATCAAGTTGAAATATTGCTATTAATCTTAAAATTACTAATTTAATATTTTTCTGAAACCACATAATTCCCAAAAATAGAGCATATAGTCATGATTACGAATAAGGTTATATTAAGGTATCTAGCTCTCTTGAAAAGACAATATACTTGATAACTTTTTATCCAAGTCACATTTCCATAAACCCAATTAAATGAAGTTTTTGATTGTTTGTATTTATTAAATACAATAGAAAATATAATTTTAGATACTAAAATATTTAAATTTTATTGAAAGATTAATAGTTACAACCATACCGTATTTGAATTATGTAAATACATTTTAAAAAGCATTACTCGTCAAACATTTTTTTATTTTTTTCTATAGCTAATTATAGAATTTATAGGAAATGTGATGATTTATTAATAAAACTGCTCTCGAAAATAAAAAATGGTACAACGCTAATATTGTAATGTTCCGGTTTCGACGATCATCGCGTACTAGATTTTAAATTTGTATCCAAACAATTGAATAAAGAAATTCATTGCAATTTCCAAAAAAAAGTATTCATTAAAAATTATAAGGAATAATATTATTTACTATAATAAAAAACCTCGTATTTACCAGTAAGTATATAAATATGTATAATTAAACATAACCCAATACTTCTGTAAACGTAGCCTAGTGGTTTTGGCGTTCATTCTGCCCGGGTATAGATCTGAATCGCAGCTGGCAATAAGCCAGTCGCAATAAGGCATGTCGAGACCATCATTACACATAACAAGTTAGAACTTCGGATATATATTTCACGTGAGGCCGTGACCTTCTAAATGTTATTTTCAAACACGATAAGTGAAGAACGATCATGGTAAATAAAAACCATTTTTTTATTTTAATTTTATAAATTGAAAACTGCAATCAATACAAAACTATAAACAATCTAATTTCGGAAATATAAGATTTTTTTTATGTAATCTTAACCTATTCGACTACCTACTTCATAAAAATTGTGTTATAATTATTTTAATCCGATACAAAAGGTGCATAATCGAAAAAACATTAACTACAATCATAATAAGAATAATTTTAATTTATAAGTATATAATAATATACAAATTTCAAAACAAATTGTGAAAATTAAATATTATTAATTGAATAATGTCGTTTTATCGATAGTTTTAAACCATAATTAGATACTGGTAAATTATCATCGTTAACACTAGTTAATAGTTAATAGTTATAGGTGAAATATAAATATAGTTCTATAAACCTACTAGAGAGCTTTGTGTATCAATTACTTAGATTCTTTATTGTAAATAATGTAAACTGTAACGATTTTGTAATTTACTCAACTTGCACATTGAATTAAAAATCGAGTTTTTAGTTAGGGAAAATCTAATAATATCTTTTAAATTAAAAACCAATATCTTTAAAAAAAACTCTTGTAGATTAATGTAAATTTTTTTTCTGCTGTACCTCTTAATGTTTTTCTATTTTGTACTTCACTAGTTGCTGCTTCTATATCATCAATATTTCATTTCCTATATATTTTATGATGAGGAGGGGTCGTAAGTTCATGCACTTACATGTTTTTTTTTTTTTGCTACGTCGGAAAACATACTAAATGAGATACAAATCCGTTAAAAATTTAAGGGTTTATTCTAAATGGTTTTTTTTATTCTAGGTGCAGGATTGGATGAATAAAAATCAAGATTTAAACTAGGTACACAAAGTGTGTTCATTAATTATGATTTTAATAAAATGTAATCAAAAGAAATAAAATATTACTTTTAAAATATAAATGGATAATTCTTATTATTTTAAAATTGCTTTTACAATTTTTTCATGCATAGTTTTAGATTTTTAATACATATAAATGCATACTTATGAATTTTTTAGTAAATATTTCACCAAATTTGAGTGCATTATTTCATGCTCATTTATGCGGTTTTTAGTGCATGAACTTACGAGCCCTGATGATTAGGATCAGGTACTTCATTTCTAGGCATTTTAATAATAAAATAAAATAACTAACATTATCGTTTTTACCATAAAACACGTCTTTAAGAAATTATGAAAATAAAACTTACATTTTATAGCGTTCCGATTCTGCAAATTATGCAATAAATATTATTGTTATTAGGTGTTACTATTCACCTCAAAAACTATAAATATACTCAGTTCCGGTTAGAGAGGGGGAACAAGTGGATATGCTTGATCCAAGCGCTGTTGGTATAAGAGCATTCTTAGATTTATGAAAAATAAAAAATCATGAACATACTCCGAACTTCCACCTACGTAAGGACGTTGCATTTATATAAGCCCCTGGCGTTTAATTTTCTAGATCCGGCACTATTAGTTAAATGTGTAGTAAGTATATTAATGCAAATGACATTAAATAAATTAATATGATAATATTATAATTGTTTTAATAGTTATTAAATGATGACCAATTTGTAAATATATTATTTTTATTTTTGGGTTTCTGTCATTGAACATTTAGTACCAAGAATCTGGCTTACAAGTAGACTAAATTTTTTAGTATGAAACTATTCATTATTACATTAATACAGTGCCGCAACTAGAATTTTTGAGCCCTAGGGCAAAATATTATTTAAGGGCCATTATTTAGCACCAGGGATTAAATTTTTCAACAACTTTATTAGTGTGAGTTATAAAAAATTCAACAAACAAACATAACCGTTATCAAAAGGTATTTCATATATGTAAAACACACATTTTACTAATTTTAGTAGATAACACTTTTTAATAGAGGAGGTGCGACGAATATGGAATACCATTTTGTTTTTGATCTACACTGATTACAATTTTAATGTTTTTGGAAAACCATTAACATCATATTAATTTAAAACTATTTTAGAATACATTTTTTTAGTTATTGGAACACATCAAATTACCAATTTTAATATATTCATGATAATGTAAAAATTTTGAATTTTACCATTTCAAAAAAAGTGTGTGTAATATGGAATAGGGTATTCCATAATGCCAGCACTAATTATCTAATAAGAATAAATTAAAATATTTTAAGTTCCGATGTAATTAAATATGTAAATAATATAATTAAAAAATGAACCAGGCAAATGTCTTAGACAGAAAACAATTATTTTAAAATAAAAAGGAGCCAGTAGGTATTTAAAAACTTCTTTTAATCTTTATAAAATTAATACGTTTAGCTGCTTTTAAAAACCCCATTTCTTTTTGGCGAACTGCTTGTAACTGCATCTAGTATTTTATTTGGCCATCTTAAAAAAATAATAATTCATAGATATACCTATAATATATAACTTTTTATGTTATAGAATAGCATCCCATATTAAAAGCAAACAAGTATTCCATATTATCATCATCATGAATTCAATACAAAAATATAATTACAATTTGATGCTTTAACGTTAGGTTAATCACTATAGTAAAGTTTAAAAGTAAATTTCATAAGCTATTCAGACGCTCTAAAGGATTTATAATTTAAAACATTAACTAAGTGAAATAAATAAAAATATAAATATCTTGTAAAATTTACGTTGTTACGAAAAACGAAAAACGTGATTTATTCCATTTGATAACAGTGCTATGATATCAGTACCATATGTTTGATAAAACTAATAACTAAAGATCAAGTTTCAATCATATACGACAGATAGCACTTAGTACATTCGTGAATAATTGACTATTCCATAATAAATGCCTATTCCATATTCGTCGCTTCTCCTATATCTATCATAATATGATATATAATATATTATAATAATTTATTATAAACAATAACACATGCTTGGACAAGTTCATTATAATATATTAGAATAAGGTAATACATTTTATACAAAAAAAATGTTATGTTAATATTTTAAACAAATTTCATTTTTCGTACTTTTAAATTAGAAAAATCTTTAATTAATTTTCAGGTTTTTATTTCTGAAGTCCGTTTTTGTTCTATATTGAGTATAGCAATGTTTGACAGTCGATTTTGGCCACATGAATTTCTTAAATAATTTTTTATTATTTTTAATTTTGAGAACGACCTTTCAGCTGTTGCTACTGTAACTGGCAGTGTTAAAAATATTGTACAAGCTACTAAAATGTCCGAGTAACTTGTTGCTATGTCATTGATAAGTATAAAAGTGGCCATTTCTAGTTTTTAAATTTTTATTTTTTATTAATTCTTTTATTGATAAAATCTGACCAGTAAAATCTGAACTAATATCATCTTTATATATTTGAATAAAATCATATGACTCCTTTACAATAATATTTTCACTTAAACATTAAAGATTGTTAGGATTAAGAAAATCAAATGTAGTGCATTGTCCATTGCTTTGAAACGAATATTGAGTTGCATTAAAACAGTATCTATAATAGGAAAAAATATTTTAATTTAAAAGTGTTCTGTATTTATAATTAACCTTCTATCTCCATCGACTTCATTAAAATGTTTATTATACATTTATACATAATATCAATAGTTTTTTTATTGGATTATCAGCGCGTGGCGTATCGCAGACCGCAGTAAAAACAAACAAATCGCTGGATAAGCCGCCGTGGTGACGTAAATAGCGGGATTCCCCGTTAAAATTCCAACAAATGATAATAATACGTCAATGACGGACTACAATTTTTAGTTTGTATCATCAATATTTTAATAATTACTGTTATTGTACAAACATTTTTCAAATAAATTTTATCTTATATATATTTGTCACAAATTCTCACAATACAGTAGGTATTATAATACAAAAATTATAAATTATAATAAATAGGGGCCACAAAATAGCAATGGAGGCCGTTCCCCGGAGCATTGCCCCGGTTGCCCGGGTGGATGTTGCGGCACTGCATTAATAACTAGATTACATTTTCGGGATTCTGAATTTCTGACCGAACGATTTAAACAATTATAATCGTCCTTCTCTCTAAAATACTCATCATAATAAATATTAAACGGCGTAATTGTTATCACTCGCACAGTAATAATTATATCACTCGCACAGTAATAATTAAACATATAATTAAAATCTTTATAGGTGTTGATAAGGTTCAATATTTTTGATTACGTATTTCAAATGTATTTATTTCACAAGATAATAATTTTGGTAATTATTAATTGTATAGTACTATATAAATCAATAATGGATTATATAACTCTGGCAAACATTTGTAATGTTAAACTTAAGTTGTATAAAAATATAAGTGAAACAACCAACCCTCCACGACTAACCCCTGAAAATAATCTTAGCTAATCATGAATTATATTCGATTTATGTTTAGTATACTATAATATGATTATATTACCATTTTTATCTCAATTACTGAACAAATAAAGAAACTATATAATAAGATTGTTTAATACACGGGTATATCAATGACTAACGAATAAACAGATTTATGGATGGTATAATGAAACCACTTTACTAAAAACTAATTTGATATTACTAAGTGCAATGATAAAAATTACAACGAAATGTTAAAAATGAAATAAAAAATTATAAAAATTACTAGATAATTTAGTTATAAAAAAAAACTTCTGTTATGAATAAACCATTAATTTTAATTGTAAAATAAATATCTAGGGACTATAACCATATAATATTAAATTTTATCTGCATTAGGACTTAAAACAGTTGAAATTTAATGTGGTGAAGTTATTAATAACTTTTATGATTTAATTTTTGACTTAATTAAATATAAGTCAATAATGGATACAAAAATTATACTAGACAGGAAAGCAGTAATTTACCAAGGATATAATTTTTACACAAAAGCCAAATACAAATAATTTCACTCACAACTATTTAGTATTTTTTTTTTCATTATTTATTGCTGACAAACATCTCTACAAACTTATTTAAGGATATATTGCAAATCTAGTTTACCAAGTATCTTAAATATTTATACTCTTTTTTTTTTTTTTTTTGTAAAAGTTAAAGAATAATGAATTTACATGGATGTATACAACTTTATTACTGATTAGCATTGACAATGTCAACAAATTCTGGTTTTAAGGATGCACCTCCAACCAAAAAACCATCAATATCAACTTCTTTAGCTAATTCTTTGCAATTTGATGCAGTGACAGATCCTCCATAAATGATACGTGTATTTTGGGCAACAGTTTCACTTACTTCATCAGCTAACCATTTTCGCAACATTTTGTGTACTTCTTGGGCCTGAAAAATATTTTTTAATTTATTAGGTTATAATCATAATTTAATTTACTTTGAAGATAATATTTTCTTACTTGTTGAGGACTAGCAGTTTTTCCAGTACCAATGGCCCAAACAGGCTCATAAGCAATAACTACATTTTGCCAACTAGAGATTTTATCCTTTATAGCTTTGATTTGCTTAGCTACAACAGCTTCGGTTTGTCCCGCTTCACGTTCTTCAAGAGTTTCTCCAATACATGCAACAACAGACAATCCAGATTCAAGAGCATGATTTATTTTCTCAGCAATGAGCTATAAAAATAATTTAGTAAAAATATTAACAGATTTTAATACAAACATGAAATTAATAAAATACTAACCACATCAGTCTCTTGGAAAATCTGTCGTCGTTCAGAGTGACCCAAAATCACCCAATCGATTCCAATATCTTTTAACATACTGGGACTTATTTCTCCAGTAAACGCACCCTTCTCAGTTTTAAAACAGTTCTGTGCTGATACATAGATGGTACTCGGCGTATTTTTTTTGACAAAATCCAAATATATGGCTGGTACTCCAATTAATACCTCTAACAAAAGACTTCAAATTAATATTGTGCATAAATACATACATTTCCATCAACTTACCAACATTAGGGTCCAGAGGTCCTTTAATTAAATTTCCTAATAATTCATCTGCAATCTTTTTCGATCCATTCATCTTCCAGTTACCTCCAATAAAGAATTTTCGGCTCATTTTTACGGTACAGGAGAATCTCCTTGTAGAAAATTTGTATTAACAAGATTAATGAACTTATTGGAAATAAAAACAAAATGCAGTGAACGCCTTTAAATGGACGCGGATGGAGATTTTTGTTAATGATAGTGATCACGAGAAGTGTGTGAAATGTGATAGGAACGTAATGTACATACTTATGACCTCTATTCTTGACGTTGTTAACCAGAGGTCAAAGAAATAAACTATCAGGTGATGCGTCAACTTGATAACGATAAGATAAGTTATCATACTAAAAAAAATACTTCCATATTAAAGTACACAGTTCATGTTAAATTAGTTACCATCTCAATTATATTACAACATAAAAAAATTGTATTTTGATGCAATAGTGACGATATTGACTATAGTAAGTATACTACTGGACCAGTTATCAGTATTGTAATCAATTTTAGTAGACGTGTGTTACATAAAATATCATAATAACTGTTAAATTATCTGTTTACTTAATTTTGATTTCACTTTCAACGCCGCCCATGATTTCGGCAATTGCCGCGCCGTGTTGTTTATCCCGTGACGCGTTTACGCGTCAATGGCATTAGAAGCATAACTCTAAAGGTATAATTCCTATGCACGCGGCTAGAGCCGCGCAGCCGACGCGTCGCGATTTGAATTTTGGCCGCGCGGTCCAATATTGATTCTTATGTTTGCGTCAGGAGTCGCGCGGCTAACACTATATAGGACTAGAATTAGACACGTAGTCACGAGGGTACCACGCAGTTGTATCAAGTCCTCTGTTTGGAACGGTCATACAATGTACTTATATATTATTGAGTGTTTTTAAATACTACCATTTCAGTTATTACCATTAGTTTTACTATGTCCTTAACAAAAAAACAAAAATTAATCGTAAAACTACTTCTTTTACAAGAAGTAGAAGAAGAAAAAGCCATCATAAAACGCGTACTACCAAATAAAAAAATTGAAGTGCATGAAATATACTTATCCAGGGAAGCTGAAGGATTTTTCAGTGTGTTGATAGAAAAACATTTATGGCGAGACGAAACCAAATTCCGGGAATTTTTTGGGTTAAGCTGGATCAATTTAATTATATATTGAATCCAGTTGAGGAACACATAACAACTAACCCATGTATTTCCAAACATTATCTCTAATCTGTTGATCTTTGTAGTTGGGATTTTCAAGTCATATAAACATGGATGTCTGCTGACACATTCAGCCAACTGTATGTCTTCTTCTTTTGTAAATGACCCTTCTGAAGACATTATTTAAAAATTGCACTGTTAAAATGTTGAACTTTGAAAAATTAAATTATGATTAGTCGCGCGGCTCGTGCGATTTGACTACTCTCGAAGCGGTTGTCGCCGCGCGGCTCCAGACGCGCTCGGCGGCCGCGTTCATAGGAATCGGTTACATTTAAAAACAAGTAAAGTAGTACCTGCGTGGCTAAAATTGAATCGCGCCGCGTCAACGTGCATAGGAATCGCACTTTAATAATTCATAAAATTGAATAATATTTTAATATTACTTTTTAACAGCTTTATTGTTACCTTTTATGTATAAAATACTTAGATAGTGCACACATGTTATATATCATATATCTAAACATATAATATTTGAAAATAAGTATGCAGTCGCCAGTCGTCCGTTATAGTTTTGTAGATAATAAGAAATGAAACAAATTAACTAGTGGCAAAGTAGCCATATTGTGTTATACAGTATATTACAATAATTGTTATAATTTGTAAATGATAATATCAGTAGACAAATTCACAGGGGCGATAGGGGCAATCGCCCCCCCCCTGGACATTGTTGAATGTATTTACAATAATTGTATAATTACAATAATGTTATGGGTTATGAAAATGGGTAAACATTAGAAGTTTAAGCAAGCGAAACGATCGAAAAATTTTGATCCGTCAATTTATTTATAATCTGTAGGTATACTGTCGTTAATGTACAAATTTTTTTATAAGAACCTATGATTTGAGTTCTAATTTCGCCCCCCTCTGGAAGAAGAGCTGAATACGCCGCTGCAAATTCATAATATATCCAATATACATTGTTTTGAGAAAGCCGTCAAAAATAACGATTATCAGTATCTACAAATAACGAAAACTCAAACCAATTATAGATTTAAACTTTAAAAATTTTAGAGTATGTTTTAGAGTAGGCTCTTTAAAGTTTTTAATTTTTTAGTTTTTATACTTTTTAGAGTTTATTAAAATAAAATCGATTAAATTATGGCAAATATAAAATATATATATTCTTTTATCTATGATATAAACGTACATAAGTCTGACGAGTAAACGCGTCACTGGCCCAATGGAATAAACTCTGTTGACGCGTATACGCATCAACGGCATTGAAAGTGTTAAATATACAGCATTATACAGATGAAAAGAATACATACATTAAAAATTGATAATTGATATCAAATATATTTGAATTTTTTTAACACCAAGTTCAATTGAACAAAATTAATTTCAGTTGTTAAATATTTCTAGTTATCAAAAGTAAGAACGAAAAATCTACTTTAGTTAATCTCTATTTGCTCATTATATATAATAATTATATTTGCTAATTTGAGTAATATATAATAAATGTTAATATGAGAATATAAATTATCTTAGAATTTTTGTTGTTTGAAAATTACCATTATTTCTTTAATATTATTTATCAAATATTGAATTCTAATAAATAATTATAACTAACAAATAATTTTAACTGAAAACTACTATATTAATAGTTTTTTTTTTTAATATATTGTGTAGTAAATTATATCCCATTACTGAAAGTAAATATGATTTTCAAAATAATAAGTAAAATTCTATAAAATGTTATACTACTCTGGTTTACTTACATTTTAAATAAATTCAGTACACTAAGAGACATTTTTAATTTGAAAAATTAATGGTTTTTAATAAATTAATAAAATTGTAAAATTATTATGGATAGTAAATAAACATGGAAGAAATGTATATAAATCAATATAAAGTAATCAACATAGAGTGGCCGTAGCATAATTTTATTAAATATATACCAGGTATACAGGTCCTGTATAAAAGCATACTTATTTGAGAAAAAAAATTGTATCAGTACTAATATTTTTTTTGTTATAAATCTAATTTAGTGCCCACTCGAATTTTTATTTATTTTTTTTATGTGAATGGAAGTGTTTTTTTTATGCTTAGAACAATGCTGCAATCAGAATTGAGTGATCAAACATAGTTTTTGAGTTATGGTTCCTTTAAAATTGTAAATATTTAGAAGTAATGTTATAATTTAATATGGCAAAACTGAAAAATTTGTTATTGCCTAGTGTCACCGTGTCAGATTTAACTCTACATATCCGAGCTCGAAATTTACTCCTATAAAAAAATTTTTTTGCATTTTTTTCCTTATATTTTAATTGGGTAAAATAGTGACTTAAAATCTAAATTTTTATCCTATGACTTACTTGAGGTGGTGTAGCAAATCAAGAATATTTTCGTTGTAATGTGTAATTAACATACAAGGCATAATTCTATCCGCAACAGTATCAAGGTTTGTACAAAAATTAGGTTAGATGTAGACTATAATTCCCTTAGGACGAAGTCCTAATCACACAAAAAGTGCCACTCTGTGAGTAGAGCAGGCAGACGTAGCGGCGAATTTCTATAATTAAAAAATTAAGTTTCCATTTTTCCGGAAAAAAACGGAAACAATTTTCTAATTTCGATAGAACCAGGAATCTTCTGAATCAGGCTACTAGTTATTAACCATCGGACTACAAGATGAATTTTTGTATATAAGATTAATATCCATTTAAACATGTTTAAATTGTATAACTCAAAAACTAATGATTTACGCCAAACTATTATTGCACCATTATTTTTAAAACATTGATTTACTTAGGTTCCACAAAAAAAATTCGAATGGGCACGAAACTAGGTTTGTTCCTTTTTCTTTAACTATATTATTAAACTTATGTTATC
Organism: Sipha maydis; assembly: GCA_034509805.1. Lineage (NCBI taxonomy): Eukaryota > Metazoa > Arthropoda > Insecta > Hemiptera > Aphididae > Sipha > Sipha maydis. Next base: position 20,366 of record JASXSY010003421.1, read on the forward strand.
TTTTATTATTTTCAGTTATTTCTGTAAAAAAATATTTTTTTAAGACATATTTAAACTTAAATTAATTTATGGCAAATAACACTGTAGAAGAAATATCACATAAAGAAGAAAAGAAATATGTGTTTAAAGACCCAACTTTTGATGTAAGTACATATAAGTTTCCAAACAATAAATTTGAATAACTTCCAAATTTAATTATTAAAATACTAAAACATAGTGTCCATATCATATAGGACAATGGAATGAGTGAATACATATTCATCAATAACATAAATTTTCCTTCTTTTTGTTTTTGTTTCTTGAACAGTTTGTTAATCTATGCATAATTGAATAAAAATACAACAGTATGAAAAACAATTTAATTTTTGTGTTATAAATAATCAATTTTTTATTTTATTCAATATAGTATGATAATTAGCTTAGTATGAAAATTAAAATTTATTTGGTATTTATCTAATAATTTTCTTACATAAAATTTATACTTGTGAATTTATTTGTTTTATTTATATATTCAGTAAATATTTATTATCTATTACTAGGCTGCAATGCTCTTTCTAACCCCCAAATAATAAATCTATTGGGGAAGTACTGGATAATCCGATTTAATAACCCTGTTGGCATCGGTTCAAATGGAAAAAAAAATAATAATAAATCTAATTTCGCCAGAAATGCCCAACTCTCAAGATTGATGTGCAAATCAAACTTGCCTTAATACTTTTAGTACGGAGACGCACATTTTTGCTTGTTATTTTCTGTGCCTTAATTATCATTTTATTATCTTTATTATTCTTAGATCTAAAGTTAATTCTATATAAAATATACTGTATTTAAAAAGGATCTTTTATTCATATTATGTTTTATTTGTAAAAGCCGACTGGCGTTAAATCTAATAAATGAATAAAATTGTAATTATATATTCTATAAGCTATGTGATATTTGTGTAATTTATTTTTTAATGTAATACATTTTTTGTTTTATATATACATCAAATTTAATTATTTGTACTTTATTAAAAACTTTAAGGTAAAATATTTTAAATATTACAGAGTACCAAAACTGTAAATGGGAAAAAAAAATTGTGGCGATCTTTAAAACAAATAACTGCTCAAGAAAGAAATTTACCATGGCCTGAAAATACAATTTTTTGTAAATTAATATTTATTTTTATAACTATTTAAGTAACCAATTTTTATTTTAGTTTCTGTTTATAGATAGCAGTATTTCAGCTCCACCTTCATTTAAACCATCCAAAAAATATTCAGATATAAGTGGACTAATCGTAAGAATATTAATTGAAAATTATAACTGAATTTATTATTTTATTTTATTTTTTAAGGCTAAATATAAAGATCCACAAACATCTTTATATTATGCTGGACATGAGGAGTTTAGTACCGTCAGAAGTCTACCAAGTGACATTATTACTGGATATTTATCCTTAAGAGGATCATATAATCCAATTGGATAGGAACATGCGTACCATGATTTTTAAACATAATTAAGAAAACTATTAATTAAACATATATATCTGTAAATGTTTTACTATTTTAAATAATTAAATAATAATAAACTTCATAAATTTTTATTTGTAAATGTATTGTAGATTTTATTATTTCTTAATCCTATTTTTGTATAATTACATTACTACTTAGGTTGGTATAAAAACACAAAATGTAATTTTTTTCAAACTTGAGGATCAACTTTAACTTCATCAAATTTAATTGTTGGGAATTTGGTTGGATCTTCATTTGGACCAATGTTATACTGCTTGCTGATCTTTTCTAAATCTGCCTTGTAACCTTTATCAATTGAAGGGTCAAATGCCTTGGAGCCAAATGTCTGTTTGTATTCACGAATTTTGTTTAAGAACAACTGCTGAATTGGATCTGATACATTAGCCATCAATACCGACGAAGATGCGATATTGCGTCGAACGAATCGACTGACCGATCCATTGGTGTTTAATTTTTGTAATGAATTAAATGAGAACATGATTGATCTGAAAAATATACACCTAAATAGAAAAACCCTATTATAAAAAAAAAAATTAATTATATACATCATACTTACGGATTTGTAAAATTGGTAACTTGCAAAATTTTTACCGAAAACCTTCGAGTAGCGAGCCACAAATATTTTTAAGAAATAAGTTACGATCTTAAATCATATGACAAAGTCAAATGTCGAAGTCTTATGATAAAATACAGTGTGTCCAAGATCACAATTATATCTGAAGGTTTTTTTTTCAATTAAAGAATAAACTAATTATTTTAAAATAATGTATTCAGAATTTCTTTTTGGAAATTACTTTATTTTCATTATTATTTGGTTTGTAATATTTTTAAATAAATGTTCTTAACACTCCAAGGGAATATTTCGTTAATTTCGGTCTACATTATAGTACGTAAATGATTTTTTTGATAAGCGTTTGTGGCCATGACAACAATAACAAAGAATGACTGGGTGGTTTTCTTTATTTAAATATTACAAAAATTTACTACATATTTCTAACGTAGCAATTTAAATTTATACTTTTTTAATAAAATTAAAATTATTCATCATAATGAAGATCACTGTAACTACACACGACGATCATTTGTTTGTACTTGATATTAGCGAGGACTTGGAACTAATCAATTTCAAGGCACTGTGTGAAGTTGAAACAGGAATTCCTTCACAACAAACTGGTCTTACGCACAATGGGCAACTTTTGGTTGACGATTTTAGTACAATGAAAAATTTAGGTGTCCATGATGGAGATGTCATCATAATTCAAAAATTTACTGGTAGCACTACTACAATGGATCAGTCGTTTAGAAGCCAAAGCAATAGTATACATATATCTGTAATATTTTAAGACAATATTTAATTTAATTTCCTTTTGTAGATAGTCTACCACAATTTGATTTTAGTCGTATTCAAGTACCTGGTACATCTAACAGTAACTCAAGCAGTACAAGACAACATCAAATACAAGATGCAGAATATGTTAAAAATTTATTTCTCTCTAGTCCAGAACAACTGGCGCTTCTTAAGCAAAATAATCCTAGACTTGCTGATACACTGTTCTCAGATAAAATAGGTTAGTCTGTTGTTATAATTATAATTAATATAAGATCACATATCTTAAATAGAAGAATAAAATCATTCCGAAAATTATATCTAGTCGTATCTGGCCAAGCCATTTCTTATGGTCACTTGATAAATTCTATATTATCAACATAATATGCTAATATAAATGTATTTATGAATAAATATTTATTCATATAATATTAATATATTTATTTATGAATAAATTATCAAAATTAATCATATTTTCTTACAGGAATAAAGTATTTTTATTCAAATTGATTAAATTATATTTATTATTAAGCATGCATCAACATTTTACTTAACACTGAATTCTTTATGTAAAACTACAGTGTGATCACGATAAGTAGAAACACTCAATAACTATGTATAGGCTTCATATAATTTAATTCTGAATTTTTGGCTAACTAATAAACATAATCATACACATTTTCATGTAATTAGACTATTTTTGTAACAGTTAATTTCGTGCATGCGCACAATAATTTTTTTTTTTTAAATGGCATGACCTATTTTTGACTACAAATTATTTTACTTTGATTTTTTAATGAATTTTGGTAGTTGAATTTATTTTCTAAGTTGAAAAATGGCTGAGTTATAGCAATTTGAATTTATATTATTTACATGGGTATAACAGATTACATAATACATAGTTAATAATAAGTACATAAAAATAAATAATCCAATTTATGAAACACCTGTTTATCCATTGTAATTATCTTTATTAAACTTATCTCAGTAATTGTATTGTAGTTATAATGTATAAGTAATATCATATGAGCATAGGTACCAGTCATAATTTATAAATTCTTTACTGTCGATATTATTCTGCAGCAAGTGCCAGTAACTTATAAGAATTAAAAATCGATATTTTATGATTTTAAATTAGATTTAATACTCATCTAGTTATTATGAATAATTCTGAAAAAATTGACATGCTTTATTTTTATTTTTACGTACTTATTATTATTAACTACGTATTGTGTAATCTGTTATACCCATGTAAATAACATAAATTCAAATTACTATAACTCGGTCATTTTTCAATTTAGAAAAGAAATTCAAATACCAAAATTCATTAAAAAATACAAAGAAAAATAATTTGTAGTCAAAAATAGGTCATGCCATTTAAAAAAAAAAGTTATTGTGCGCATGCACGAAATTAACTGTCACAAAAATAGTCTAATTACATAAAAATGTGTATAATTATGTTTATTAGTTAGCCAAAAAATCAGAATTAAAATATATGAAGCCTATACATAGTTATTGAGGTTTTCCACTTATCGTGATCACACTGTATATATATGTGCATTATTACAAAAGGGACTCTGCTCTTGTTAGAAATGTTAAGTATAATTTATTACTGTAACTGCTATATGTTTGAACTAATTTTAATATGAAGTACAAAGATAAAAAAATAGCTCAAATTAAAAATAAGAAGTTAAGGTGTTCTGGCTTTTTATAGATAAATTGTTTGTAACTTACTTATCAAAACTTAAAACATCTGTATACATATTAATAGTATACTTTTTGTATACCTAAATACTTGTATATCATGCAGAATTAATAACAAAATTAATTTTTAGATTTATTAACTTTTGACCTATGTAAAGACAGTTTTCAAAAAATGAACTGAAAATACATTCGTTCAGATAGTTGCAAAATAACATAAAAAATATATAATTAATTATTTATCTCAGTGATTTTTCTTTTATAATATTAAATAATATTTGTAGTTTTCAAAATTAAATTTATTTACATTTTATGATTCCTTATATTATATTTTTTCTTAAATTATTACTATTTTAACCTAATTAACATTTAAAATTAAATGACTAATTACATATTATATTTTACAATATTTCGACGATAAAAATATTTATTTCTTAAAGTTTGTATTTTAACTGTAGAGGATTTTGCAAAAGTCATGGCTGAGCAGATGGAAGAACGAAAAAAACGTGAAGACCAAAGAATTAGAATGATGAAAGCTCATCCATTTGATTCTGAAGCCCAAAAGTTAATAGCAGAGGAAATCCGTCAAAAAAATATTGAGGCCAACATGGAAGCTGCTATGGAATATAATCCAGAAATGTTTGGAACGGTTGTGATGCTTTACATAAATTGTAAAGTTGATGGGCATCCTGTTAAAGCATTCATTGATTCAGGAGCTCAAACCACAATCATGTCTTCCGCCTGTGCAGAGCGGTGTAACATTATGCGTTTAGTAGATACTAGATGGGCTGGATTAGCCAAGGGTATTGGTGTACAGAAAATAATTGGCAGAATACACATGGTTCAAGTGGCAATCGAAAATGACTTTTTAACCACTAGTTTTTCTGTCCTTGAAGATCAACCAATGGACATGCTTTTAGGATTAGACATGTTAAAGAGACATCAAGTGAGTTCAGATATAAAAAGTTTTAATTATAAGGTATATATCTCTATCGTTTTTTAATTATTTGTATGTTATTAGTGTTGTATAGATTTGGAACATAATGTTTTAAAAATTGGAACAACGGGTACTGAAACACCTTTTTTGCCTGAAAATGAATTGCCTGATTGTGGCCGTTTAACTACATCAAGTGATCATGATGTATCTAAAAAAGGAGAAAAAGAACTGAAAAAAGTGCAACAAAATAATAGTATGTGATTAATATCTTAAAATTGCTTTGAAACTATAATAACTTTTTTTATTTACAACAAAGCATATAAAAATTACTTTGTTGTCATTAATTAGATAAACGAAGAAGAGGTGCTTAATTTGTCCAAGTTAGTCATTTCCCATTGTTTCCAGGTACCTGATTTCCAATTAATGTATTTTTCTTTTTTCCTATTTATACTTTATGTTTGATATCCTAAAATATTTCTATCCAGTACTACTTCACAATAATTCATTTTCATTTTCATTTTTAGTTCATTTTCATTATTTTTAGGTAATAGCAGTGGTTCTAGTCATTCTTATAAAGAAACTGATATTGTAGAACTAATTAACTTAGGATTTTCTAGAGAACAGGTAATTATATTAAAAAGTCATAAAACATTTTTATATTTTATTGTTTTTATTATTAAAAAGATAAATTAAAATACCTTTTCTAGATAATATTATGATATTAATTATTTTTTTCTTGCATATTTTAAATTAAAAAACTTTTCTGCGTACATAACTCTCTTATAGCTATGTATTTAAATTTGGTGCTAATTCGGTATGCGCTCTACCGGGTTTTGTGTTCTACACTCGATCTACGTTCGTTATGCCGATATTGGACTGCAATTACTGTATAATATGCGTTATCTGTATTGGTTTTATATAATATGTTGGGTATTTCAACTGTTAATAATAACGATAATCTCTAATTATCTTTAGGTACTTTAAATTGTATTACTGTTGGTTTTACTTTTATTACAGTCGTCACACAACGCTCACGAAGGTTGTTCGTTACGAATATAATACATTTTTTTTAAATATTTTTAGTATTTCGTGTATTATTTATAAATTGTAATGGCTGTGATGATGTTTCGTGAGTTTTTGAATGAATATAAAATAAATCTCAGTCAAAACGACGTATGACGATTGTAGATCATACCGACTCAGACACTTGTCTATAAAGAATCATTAATAAAATACAAAATAACCGACTCAGACACTTTTCAGTAGAGCGCATACCAAAACAGAAACTTGTTGGTAGAGAGCATACCGAATCAGCACCTTACATTTTACAGTACTAATTTATAATTATTATTTTTTCTATATAAGTGCTATAATTTATATTAGTGTTTTATAAAATATCAGTTCTTAGAAATTAAAAATGATAGATATTCTTCATATATATTTAATATACCAGATATATACTAATTATGAATACCTTTGATGTTTGTGTTTTATGTTAATACAGATATATTACTAAAATTAAAATAAACCCATTACATTCATCATTTTTCGTGTATATTGAAATGTTAAGTTTGATGTGGATACATTTAATGAATTGACATTAACTTATAAATATATTTGATCTTAACAGTATAAATAGAAATGTTATTTAAAAAGTTTTAATTAACCTTTGGAATTGATATATCAGTATTTGTTTTATTCCTTAAAATAATGGTTATTATTTTATTTGATAATATATTTTATAATTTCGCTTATATAACTATCAAACCCTATAATTGTAGAATTTACATTTTAATACATAAATTAATTAAACTTATTTTATTTTATTATTAAATAATAATAAGAATACTAATATACAATTGTTTTATTTTACTTTTTAGGTAATTCAAGAATTGAAGAGATTTAATGGAAACAAAAACGAAGCAATGGCTTCTTTATTTGCTAAAATATTAAAGTTTTGACACTTGTCAATGGGTTTTAACAATATCAGTTTAAAATTTCTTCTCTTTTAAGACTGTTTTTATTTTTCAGTCAGTTTTAGTTATAATTTTTAAAACTTTAAATTCTTTTTTTATTATTTATAATTTTATGGCTAACTTTATACTTCTTTAATTTTATTTTAATTAATTCATACAACTTTTAAATGAAACTTATAAATATATACAGGAATAAATGATAAAATCTTAAGTTCTAAAATGTCCAAATTAAATTAATAGTTATTTAATTTTCAATGATTAGTGTTGATATTTTAAAATATTTAATATATGAATATAATTATTCAGATATTTAGTATTTGTAAGTTTCTGATTAAATTTGTTTGTTGTAATTTTTCTTGTTGGTATAAAGTTAACTTATTTGATATGGAGACTGTATTTACTTTGTGAAAATTGTATTGTCTTTTATTTACCAAAATGCATTATAGGTGATTAGTTTTCTTCAGTTTGTATAGACTTATTTTAATAATAATAAATAAGGTTTTGGATTATTAACAACAATGCTAAAACTTAAAATTCGGTTTTTACATTATCTAATTTACTGTGTTTGAAACATGCATGATTGTATAAAATAAAAATGATACTTTAAAAAATTAACTGTTTCATTATTTTTTGTTCTCATTAATTTAGTTATAAAATTTGTATCCTTAAGTATTTGCTAAGTTAGATTTAAAATAGCAAATACTTAAGTTAGATTTAAAATAACTTATTAATAAATGTATGTAATTGAAGATTTGTATAGGTCAGAAGTATAATTTACCTTAACGACAGAACGGATGGGGTTATCAATCTTACCTGGACGGTCATATACCCTCGAAACTTACAGGGAGCATACCCACGGTTGCTCCCTTTCTTTTGATACCAAAATCAACTCTCTAGACTTAAACGCGCACCCCCGGGGGTGGTTTTAACATCAAGAAAATAAAATTTTTAACAAAAAAATCCATTTATAAACGATAATCAACAAACTCGTTAGCAACCCGCGTTGCTAGCAGTTTGATACTTTCGATTTTTTTTTTTTTTTCTAAGTTCGTATTTTAATATTTCCGGTGTTTTACGACGTTGCCAACCGGAAATCAACAAGTGATAATTATTTTCTAAAAATTTTTTTTCTAAGACCAAAAATAAACAAATACGATTTTAATCCGAGTTGTTAACAGACATTCGACAGGTTTTCATTTATTATCGAAAAATTTTTATAATCCCCTGTGGAAAAGGCAAAATATTTCCACGGTTTCCACAGCCAGTCGTAAGGGGCGACTAATGTGGTTGCGTCAGGTCGACAGCCGGTGTAAAATTATGTCAAATAGAATGAGGAGTCCTTATCGATACTTAGGCGGTTTGTCCCATCTCGGATGTGCGCGGGGACAACAAGTGAGAGGAAATATTATATCTAGAGGAGGAGGAGACCTGGATGTTGAAGTGTGTGATACCACCCGGACAGCCAGTGTGGTAGCTGTTCCACCAGTTATGTGTGCAGGTCTACCCAACACGGGTAATGTCAACGGTGTTGGGACATCACCATTGCGCCCCGGGTTAAATCTGAGTCTAGGTATGAGGGATAGATTTAAAGTGAGAATAGGCATGTGGAATGTTGGAACGTTGACAGGCAGAAGTAGAGAATTAGCAGAAGTATTGAAGAGAAGGAAAGTTAATATTTGTTGTGTACAGGAAACTAAATGGAAAGGAGAGAAAGCAAAATAAATAGGAGAGGGCTATAAGGTAATATATTCAGGTAGGACTAGTACTAGGAATGGCGTTGGAGTAATATTGGATGATGAGATGAAAATTAAGGTAGTCGACGTAGGAAGGAAAAGTGATAGAATTATTACGGTAAAATTGGTATTCGAGGAGAAAGTATTAAACGTAGTAAGTGCGTATGCACCGCAAGTAGGATGTGAAAAAAGTGAAAAGGAAGAGTTTTGGCGAGAGATGGATGAGGTGATGCAAGGAATACCAGGAAATGAGGATGCTGTGATTGGTGGTGATATGAATGGTCACGTAGGGAGTGAGAGGGTAGGATATTAAAGAGTGCATGGAGGATATGGTTTTGGCGAGAGGAATGAGGCTGGAGAAAAAGTTTTGGATTTTGCAGAATCGTATGAGCTTGCAGTAATCAATACATATTTTAGAAAAAGAGAAGAGCATTATATAACATACAAGAGTGGAAGAAATAGGTCGCAGATTGATTATTTTATGTGGAGGAGAGACAATATAAAAAGAGTAAAGGATTGTAAAGTAATTCCTGGAGAGAGTGTAATAACACAACATAGGTTGATGATAATGGAAGTATGGTGTAGTGGAAAAAAGATGAACAAAAGAAGGAAGACAGGGAAGGAGATCAGAATTAGGTGGTGGAAATTAATAGGAAACAAAGAGAAGGAGTTTATAAAGAAATTAAAAGAAAAAGCTGTGTGGAATGTTGAGGGAGATATAAATGAGGTTTGGAGAAGGATGGTCACTTGTGTTAAGAACATAGCAAAAGAGGTTGTTGGTGAAACCAAAAGTAGTTTACCAGAAGACAAGGAAACGTGGTGGTGGGATGAGGAGATTCAGAGAGTATTAGCGAGTAAGAAAAAGCAATTTAAGGTATGGCAGAAAAGTAGGAAGAGGGAAGATTGGATAGAGTATAAAAATGTATGTAAAATAGTGAAAAGTGCGGTAAGCAAAGCAAAGCTTAATAGGTATGATAAGTTATATGAGCGGCTAGGAACACAGGAAGGAGAAAAAGAAATTTATAGACTGGCGAAGGTGAGAGAAAAGCTATCCAAGGATTTCCAAGATGTCTGGTGTATAAAAAATGAGGATAAGAGAGTTTTAACAAATTATGAGGATGTGAAAAAAAGATGGAAAGAATATTTTGAGAAATTACTGAATGAGGAATATCCAAAAGAAGCTTTAGAGAGTATGTCATGGAATGAAGGATTGATTGGTCTATTGAGCGAGGAGGAAGTGAGAGATGCGGTGAAGGCGATGAAAAAGAAAAAAGCGGTAGGACCAGATGGAGTACCTGTAGAGGTGTGGAAAATGTAAGGAGATGTAAGCATTGGGTGGTTGAAAAATCTTTTTAATAAGGTACTGATAGAGGGAAAAATGCCAGAAGATTGGAGAAAGAGTTTTATTGTACCAATATTTAAAGGAAAAGGAGACATACAAGAATGTGGAAACTATAGAGGAATAAAGCTCATGAGTCATAGTATGAAGATCTGGGAAAAGATTATAGAGAAGAGGATAAGAAGTGAGACGTCGATATCAGAAAACCAGTTTGGTTTTATGCCAGGAAAATCGACAATGGAGCCATTATTTTGTGTTAGGCAATTAGTAGAGAAGTACAGAGAAAAGAATAAAAAACTATGCATGGTGTTTATAGATTTAGAAAAGGCGTATGACAGGGTGCCAAGGGAAGTTTTAAGGTGGGCATTAATGAGAAAAAATGTCCCAAAAACGTATGTTAATTTGATCCAGGATATGTATGAAGGGTCGAGTACTAGTGTCAAGAGTCGGTGTGGAGTATCAGAAGGTTTCAGTATAGGAGTAGGTGTGCACCAGGGGTCAGCTCTAAGCCCCTACCTGTTCTCAGTGGTAATGGATGAGGTTTCAAAGGAGATACAGGGTGAGATACCATGGTGTATGATGTTTGCGGATGATATAGTTCTGATAGGAGAAAACCTAGAAGTTGTCAATAATAGGTTAAATGAGTGGAGGTTAGCCCTTGAAGAAAAGGGATTGAGAATTAGTAGAAATAAAACTGAGTATATTGAGTATGATTTTGGACAAAAAGACCAAGAAGTTGAAGGAATGAGGAGACAACTGACAATAGATGGTGATGTGATAGGTGAAGTTGAGAGCTTTAAATATTTAGGATCTTTTGTTCAAAAGGACGGGGGCTTTGACATTGATGTAGAAAAAAAGGATTAAGTGCGGGTGGATGAAATGGAGAGAAGCATTGGGCGTGTTATGCGATAAGAGAATTCCAATTAGGCTGAAAGGTAAATTTTATAAAAGTGTAGTGAGACCAACTATGCTGTATGGTTCAGAGTGTTGGGCGGTTAACAGGAGAATAGAACAAAAAATGAGTGTCGCGGAAATGAGAATGCTTAGATGGTTGAGTGGAGTGACAAGAGAAGATAGAATAAGGAATGAATACGTGAGAGGTAGTGTTGGTGTAGCGCCAATTGTGGACAAGATGAGAGAAAATAGGCTGAGATGGTTTGGGCATGTGATGAGGCGAGAGGAAACGAATGCAGTAAGAGTGGTTATGAAGATGGACGTTGAAGGGAAAAGAGGAAGAGGAAGACCAAAAAAGAGATGGTTGGAGACTTTGGAGAATGACATGAGGGCTGTCGGTATGTGCAGAGGAGATGTGATTGACCGAGTAAAGTGGAGGTGTAGGACAAGGGTGGCCGACCCCAAATAGTTGGGAGGAAGGCGAAGTAGAAGAAGAAGAAGAAGAATTATAAATAACGTATGATAAAACGAATTTTCAAATTTTCTAAAACAAGTAGCTGATTAAAATAATTTAATAAATAAATTTCTTCAGATCATAAATTCAGGGTATTTTATAAAACAACGAACTGATTATTAAGTTGCCGCCATAACCTACAATATCTGTATACACGATGCATTAGAACATTACGATCAATGTTATCTATGGTAAGTCTGTGGTATAACCTTCGATAAAATACTAGAATCTCATGTCGACGGTTGATACTTGATAGTACATGATACAATTTATACGATACACAAACAGAATTCTATAAATACGCGTTGTCCGTATACATTTCTTTACAACTGACGGTTGACAAATTACTATCATTCCATTTGAAATCATAGTTTCCTATTACAATTACTCATTTTAGTTTAACGGATTGTTTATTTCCCATTTTGCAATCATGGATTCGATCACCAAAAACGTAAGTATTATTTATTTTTCCGACAACTTAATGTAGATATAATTTTTTTTTTTGTGTATCACAATGTTTACCGGTTAATTAAACCGATAATATTCTCTCTGTTCAGTTAAATAACACAAGTATAGAATCTGGCAGGGATAATTACTCAACAGAAGTGCAGAATAGCACTTCCAGTGATGAAGATAAAGAATTGGCACCATCTGAAAAATCATTGTTACAAAAGATTGTACGCACAGGTCTCATAACTTCAAAACATGACATTGAAGTGCAAAGACGTGACCCAAAATCACCACTGTATTCAGTCAAGTCGTTTGAACTGCTTAAACTGTAAGTACCTTAAATTAGTTGCAAAAATATGAATTTAATATATTTATTTATGTCTATTGTTTTAGTTCTAACTTAAAAATGAAATTTTTTAACAGATATTTTTTATAAATGATTAAAATCAATGATTATTTAATGTTAATTAATTTTCTGAAATTTTAACTTGTATTTATTAAACATTTTTAGCCATCCAAACTTGCTTAGAGGAGTTTATGAAATGGGATATAATGCACCATCCAAAATACAAGAGACAGCTTTGCCTTTGCTTTTAGCTAACCCGTAAGTATATTATTGTGTAAATGTTTTCAAATGAATAGAATAATAAAATAAAATTGTATTAGCTTACTTTTTTTAAAAGAAACTTGTCTTAATCATAAATTATATATTAATACAAACATTTTTATGGAGTTAAGACTTTTATAAATTCATTAATGAATCAGATCAATTATAGTAGAGTCTCGGTAATCTGACACTTCAGAACATGCTACTGCCAGATTTATAGGGAGTTCACATAAAAATGCATTTTTACTAATTGTATTTTATTATAACATAAATAATATATACATGCTGTGCAATTAATATTTTGATTGGATAGATTTTAAACAATTATTAAATTTTTGTTTTTTTTGTTTGATATTATGTCTTAAATAGTTTTTCTTGTAGTCATTTAAGCACCAAAATATCATGTTTATCTACTACAGTAGGTTTATTCAAATTTAATCTGTTATTACTTAGTTTTATCTAACGGTTTATCGTTTATGATAATACATTTTTATATAAATACATATTGGTACGTATAGGTTAATAGAGCCAAATTACTGAGATTCTACTATACTAAATTGTTAAATTATTAATTATAATTTTATATTTATTCACCGTCTCTTTTAACCCTATTTTATTCTTTTATTCTTAAATTATTGACTTATGACCGACTGATAGATTATTTAAGTATTTCACTCCTTAATGTTTTCTTTTTATTTTATAAAATTTTAAGATGTGCTCTGATTGTCTATCAATTTGTTCTCTGAGGTTGAGGAGCCTACTTTAGCTATTGTGACTAGCGCTAGATAGTAAAAAAAAAAAAAATAACACATGATCCAGTGGATGGTGCGAAACCTAACTCTAGACAAGAATAGACATAAGCTTCATGCTGGTTGCCTCTATGATAACTCGGGCCCCTCAGACTAACATCTCTGTGATTGTTTCTCTTGAAAAACTTCTCATGTTAATTAAAAGTACACGATTGTAAGACCTAGGCCAAAATTAGAATCTCATAATCTTTATAATTGGGAATGTAGCAGAAAATTGTACACTTAGTGTTTTAAAATATGTATGCAAATATCAAGATTGGTCATTATAAAAATATAATAAATTTAGAATGTTTTCAATTATTTTATGAATGAAGTCTTTCAGATTCATTTCATGTCATAAAACACATTTAATTTATTAGTTAATTTCTTTATTTTGAATTAGATATTTTGATGTTCCTATTGTTATTTTTTGATAAGTTATGAGGTTTACTTGAAATTAGTTGATATGAATAATATGATCTTGTTTCTTATATTAATTTAAGTATAAATTTAATAAATAGTATTCTAAATTTAATACTTTAATAACAGTTTAATATTTATAGTTTATAAAGCTGTATATTAATTTGGATCTTTTAGTCCTCAGAATTTGATTGCTCAATCACAATCTGGTACTGGAAAAACAGCAGCATTTGTTTTGGCTATGTTAAGTAGAGTTGATCCAGAGTTACAGTTTCCACAAGTAATTTTAATTTCAATAATTAACTTTAACATATTTATAATATTTTATATTCTAAATAAATTAAAACATTTTAGGTAATTTGTTTGTCTCCTACTTATGAATTAGCTATTCAAACTGGAGAAGTTGCAGCAAAAATGTCAACTTACTGTCCTAACATTAGGCTTAGATATGCTGTCCGTGGTGAAGATGGTATGTAATACTGATATTTAAAAAAAAAATTGAACATGATAATTTACATTATATTAATTTTATAGTTGAAAAAGGTTCAAAAATAGAAGAACAAATAATTGTTGGTACTCCTGGTAAAGTTCTAGATTGGGCAACTAAGTATAAATTTTTTGACCCAAAAAATATTAAAGTATTTGTCTTGGATGAAGCTGATATTATGGTAGATACTCAAGGTCATCAAGATCAAAGTTTCCGTATAAGAAAGTAAATTACTAAATATATAAAACAAATGAGTATTTAAATTGTAAAAATTGAATTTGTTAAGGCTGCTTCCAGAAACATGCCAGATGATGTTCTTTTCTGCCACATATACAGAAGATGTAATGAGATTTGCTAATGCTATTGCACCTATGTCAGTCATTATAAGATTAAAGCGTGAAGAAGAAACGTTAGATAATATTAGACAATATTATGTTAATTGCAATAACAAAGAAGATAAATATAATGCATTAGTCAATATTTATGGAGGTGTTACAATTGGACAAGCAATGATTTTCTGTCAGGTAATTAAAACAAAAATATTTTTTATTTTATAAAAATAAAATTTTCAAGTAATCAAAATAAATTTAAAACAAAATCACCTTTTGTTAGTATATTTCACAACATTTGAGACAAATATAATGTCTGTAGACTTAATTCTTAAATTTCATTTTTATAAGCAACTATTTAATTTGATATAAATTAATGCCAATCAGCTTTTACAATGAAAATCATATAATAAAATTACAAAAATAATAACAACAAAGATAAGTATTTATTAGTATAAGCATTGATTATAAATACTATAATAGTATTTATAATCAATGGTATAAGTAAATAACTATAAATGTATTTGTTATATTACATAATGAAGAATCCTATTCACTTTCGGTCACCATTTCACACACTATTATATATTTTTAATTCAATAAGACACATCGATTATTTTTATACATTAAAAAAACTATGTTGTGTATATCTTGTTCTTTAAATTTTAAAAACTGTTTTGAATGGATTATTACTATAATCCTTAAGTATTTAATTTATTCATATCTGGAAAATTTTGAGTCGAATATATTTGATATTAAAAATATAATATAATTTATATTATATTTAAGACTTATTGATTGGAAAATAAATTATGTATACTCAATGACAATTAGTTGCAAAGTAGTATAATGAATACGCTAAATATTCCAAAATAAACAAACTTATTATTAATGAAATAATAAACAAAAAATATTTTTAAAATTATAAATACATGTTTTGAATGTTTATATATGTATGTATATATATACTCATTTAATGTGCAAAGATTATGATACTTACAAATAAAAATAAATTGAAAAAAGTTTTTAGTTATTAAAATAGATATTTATAATAAATAAGTATAGATAAAACATAAATTTAGCTTCATGGGAAAAAAAACCGTATCAAGTATGTATCACAATTATTCATCTTTAATATTAATAGACTGAAAAATTCCTTGTGTTATTTTCTCAGTCATTGTTTGTTCATTATCTACTAAAATTGATTTGAGAAGTTTACATTTTGATAATTCCTTCCATGATGTCTCTTGAATTTGGTTTTCTCTTAAATCTATAATTTCTAGACTTGGTAAAGCTGGAAAATTATTTAAATTTACAAGTTGACAGTTCTTCAAAGATAAATGTTTGCACATATTTAAGTATTTTAAATGGCTTAAATTGCTTTTAGATAAATCATTATCACTCAAATCAATATGTTTACTAAATAGAAACATATGCATATGATAAAATGCTGTTAATCCATATCCTTTTAAAGTTACAAATTCTATACTATTATTATTTGCAATCCAATACTCAATTCGGTAACGACTTTCAAGATCATTATAGTAATTTTTTCTCAAAGCGTCAATTACTTTTAATAATTTAAGTTTTTCTATGCATTTTTCAAAATAATTTTTTGGTTTTAATGTATATAAAAGTAGTACATATGTCAATAAAGCCCATTTGCTTTCTGGTTCCATTTCTAATAATTGTTGTAAACTATTTAGTTGTGTTTTCATAACAACTTGAAGTTGTTCGCTAATGATAAAATTAAATATATCTTGTCGAATATTATTTATCAATATTTTATCTACTACTTGATTTAATTCATTCATAATCTTAATTTCCGTATTGTTCACACAATCTGCTTCTTTAAACCAAATTTTTGAATCAAAGTGTTCCCAATCATCATTGTCTAAACCTATAATTTTATAATTATTAGGTAAATTTCTATTAAGTACGAGATAAATTTTACTTTCAATTATTGAAGCATTATAAATATATTTTGATGGTTCTAACTTTCCTATTAACCATCGCTGATATATCCAAGCACTTTGGTCAAAAGGATCAGTAAAAGCTGCACTTTCTACTAATGATAATTCAGAAATTTTTGTAGATTCTTCATCTTTTCCTGCAGCGCTAAAGAGTTTTGACCGATAATGCCATGCAGAATAATTTGAAAAATTGGCCTCAATCATTTCTAAAGTAAACTTTAATTCATTTTCATGTGGTTCTTGACATTTTAACGCAACTATTTGACGATAATCCCAGCAATGAAAATTTCTTTCATCCATTTTTAAATATTTTGTGCACAATAATAATTCTTTATTCCAATCTGGACTAGGATCTACATTTTCTAATACCCAATTTCGATGATACCATGCTGAATAAGATTTTGGATTTATTTGTAAACATTTCTCAGTTAAATAAAGTTCTTCATCAATTATTTCTTTTGATGGACTCATACGTAATAATATTTCTTTTCTATAATTCCATAAAGTAACAATATCAGGATTAGATCGTAAGAGTCCCTCTGATGACTTTAATGCTAAATCATCATGATCATCACGTGACCGATGTTCAAATACATTTTTGAGACTTTTTCGGTATTGTTGAAGTTTTTTTTCCTTTTCCCGATCTGCTGCAGCTTTTTGTGCTTCAGTTGTGCGTACTTTAAGTCGATTATGCATATCTTTTTTAAAATATAATAATACCTAAAAGATGAAATATTAAAATTGTTATAAAAATTTAGTAATTATTAAATGTATTGCTTACCTATGCATCATTAATGTTTATAAATTATATTTTTATCATACAACATATTATAATATAAAATATTTTCCTAGATTCATTAATTATTATTAAAATGTATTTTATAATGCAAGTTTTATTTATATTTGAAATATTAAAATTTAATCTTAAGCAGGTATCAGCGAATTTGGGGTCTGTCTAAGTAATTATTTAAATATTTGAGACCTTGAATCATATGTAAATTATAATTAATATCCTACACCTTGATATTCCAAATAGTGTAGAAATTAGCTTGTGTATTGCCAAACTATAATAAGGTTATAATTAAGACAGAATAGTTAATTTTAAAGTTTATATTACCATTTAAATACACCATAAACATAAAAGTTCAAATACATGATTAACTTTGGCTCGCAAAAGCAAAAATATAACTGAATTTCAATTTAAAGTAATTGTAGTACCTACTTATAAAATATTTTTGTCAGTTATTACCCTGAGCATGTATTATTTAAATTGCATATTTATGATGATATATCTTTATAAATTATATTATAATTTAGATAAATTAACATAGCATGCACAACAGAATAATTTTCAGGAGGTACTACATTTTAAATAAAATGAGTTAATGTAAATTTATTCGCACATAGTTGTTCAATTCTTACCTTATAAAATTATTATTAATAATATTGAAAACAAATATTATTACAACTATATTTTTATTTAAAAATTATTTAGTTTATCTTTTCAATCAAAAAAATACAAATTAGTTGATGAAATTTTTGTTACCTAGTGATAAGGAACTGGAAAGATAAAGGTCAGTGTTGCCACAAGTTAATTTTAAAGAAACTTATTCGTTTGGTTGAATTGTGATTGCATTTGCCAGCGGTTCTGAACCTTTGATTGTAGTCTACCCATAGAGTATTACTCTATGAGTCTACCCAAGATATTTACTCAATTAATCATGCAACCTCATAGTGGTGGTAAAATTCTATTATTTTCGTTAGCAACTGCTATTGCTATTGTTATTTGAAAATAGCAGCTATTGCTATTTTGCTAATCATGTAATAAATAGCTGTTTTTTTTTTCGAGATAACGGCTATTATTTTAACTGATAATTACTCTAACAATATAGCAGTGAAAATAGCAGTGACCAGTGACTGCTAATCAAACTACAGACTATCAATATCACGTTTATTTAATATTATCATTTTATCATATTTTTACCATATTTTTACCATTGTAGGTAAGGCGATGCAAAAAGTAATTGATATTTTAAATAGCAGTCACTGCAATTTTGATTTTTAATTAGCAGCCTGCTACTGCTATTCTTAATCACCTCTACAACCTCAGGGTTTTTAGTGACTCACTTTTTTCACTATTTTCCTATCAATTTACCTTTTTTTACTATATCTTAAACATCCTCACTTTTCTCACTATTTGTCTATATTCCTAATTTCGAAAATAATTATAATCCTCTATCCCTCTAAGTTTATTCAAAATTGCTGAAATTTTGAAAAAAAATGTTAAGTAAATACAAAAATAAAATTTTTTGATTCATATTCTATTTGAAGAAGTAATGGAATTAACAGCAACTGTGTTAGGAACAGTGTACAAACCGGATGTACTGTTAGATTGTAAGGAAGAGTGTAAACTCTCACTTAATTTTAAATAATTTACTTCCTTTAAATCATATTAAATGTGGTGACAATACAGAAAAAATTATATTGAAAATGAAAGATTTAGACCAACTCCAATGTTAGAGACCATTTTATTGCTGCAGCTTCTCATTTACTTAATAAAACTATAATCGCATCAAGTGCAACTACAAATTATTTTAAATGCTTAAAGCCAAAAGTGCGCAAGGAAGAAAAAAATATTTGTAGTATAACAAAAGTTGCTCGTTTATTACCTTTCACAGTATCCGAAACAGCATTATCTGATGAATGATTGCTACTTCAACTTGATTCAAATTAAATAACAACATCAAACAACTCATCACGTGTTGATTATTATTGGAAAAACATATTTAACATAAAAAATGTAAATAACCACTTATAACTAAAGTCGTTGAAGCTGTTCTTTCTTTTTCTCACAGAAATGGATCAGTAGAACGAGGCTTTTCTATATCTGGAAAAATTATCACTCCTGATAAAGTCAGAATGAAAGTAAAAACACTTAACGCTAAACTTAATATAAAGAGTGCTCTAAGAGCTTACGGTGAAAAAGCTAAACTAATTCCAATCACTAGAGATCTTATTACTAAAGCAAATTTTGCATACAGCAAGTATAAAAGTAATTTAGAAGAAGAAAAATGTACAGCAGAAAAAAAAGAGATAGAAGAAGAAAAGAAATCAATTTTTAAAAAAACAACTTGATAAATCACATAAAGATATTAAGATATCAGAAGATGAATACAAAGAAGCCAAGAAAAATGAAGTTTCTCAGAAGAATGTTGCAGAAAAAATAATCGAAGAAGCTAGATTAAGATTAAAGAATGCTGTTAAGAAAAAAGAGTTCAATGAAATACAGATAACACAGGCAATGTTAGAAGGAGCCCATACTCTGCACAAAGAGTATAAGCTCAAAGAAAAAGCTTCTGCGCTAATACAAAAACAAATTGAAAAAAGGAAAAGCAATCTTACTTCCTCATTCACCGAAAACAACAACGCAAAGATTAAAACTTACCGACCATTCTAAGCTGTTTTATAATAATAAATCATATTAGGTTTTTAGTTTTCAGTTTATATTTAATTTTAATTTGTATAATTTGGATGTTATATTATTATAATAATCATGTTATTATGAACATATTTTTAATTGATATTACTATTTGCTGTTTATTTTACTGTTATTATATTAAAATAATTTTATTCATATTATTGATGGTATTTTTTATTACATTTTAGTTTTGATGTTACCTAAAAATGTGTCTTCTCTTCTTCTTCTTCTTCTACTTCGCCTTCCTCCCAACCATTTGAGGTCGGCCACCCTTGTCCTACACCTCCACTTTACTCGGTCAATGTTACCTAAAAATGTGTGCCATTATCATTTGTTATTATATCCTTATTAATAAGATGTAACTCACTGTTTTGAAAAAAAAACTAAATAGTTTCACTATTTTTAAATACTGTAGCTGCTAGAAACCTTGTGCAACCTTTTTGAAAAGAACATTATATGTAGTCAATGTAGGGGATCGGAGTTAATAATATTTAAAACATCTTGACAACTCATTACTGTACTGAATCCCCATCCCCACGATTGTACAAGCACATTATAATAAATTAAACGATTTATTGAAAACAAACCAGAGATCAGTGATAAACTTTATGAGCTCTACTTAAAAGTGAACTGCAAATGCTACCAGCAACAGCAAAAAAAAGAACCGGATGGGCCTCGCTCTGCTGTACAGTTAGGGGTGGAGTGCACCTCGTTTATAGGATAGGTCATAATTATAATGGATTTGTTAAATTTGAATGCAATGATAGATATCATTGTATACGAATAACGATTCTGAACGGAGTTCATATGTTTGTCTAGGATATAATACATTGTTATTTATAAACATTGTAAAAAGTATATTTTATTTTGAAACGATAAATATATTTTTCAATTAGGATGGGTTGGCAGTTGCATACAGCGATATAGTTTGTCAGTCTAGAACATTCTACATTATATTATATTTTACATGTAATTTTATGTCAATATTCGCTGTTCAAACGCTTGTAAAAAAAAATTGTGCCTATGGATTTTAATAATTTTTGAATGACATTAAGAACTACTTCTGTGGAATTTTCTATAAAATTTTCAAATATTTTGTAGGAGCCAAATTTTTTTTATCACCGATTATAAAAAAAAATGTAAAAAATTCGAATATTTTAAATGCCTATAAGTGGCTTAAAAATCAATATAATATTTTGAAAAAAATATGACATAAAGGAAATGCCAATATTAACAGCTGGCAGAAATTTCAAAAATCTGCGACTTATACTTTTTGAATTATAACAAATATTAAAAATCGTTTGAGAATAAACACTTTTTTATGCAATTTCGTAAATATTTAAATTTCAAACAGTCATAAAATTTTTTCCTCTAATTCCGGTAGAAATTTTTTTAAAAAATTTTGAAGAGTAGCTTATAGATAACCTAGTGTAAAAATTTTGAACCTTAAGTATGAACAGAAAAAATTTTATGAATTTTTATCTACAAAATAACTTGCAAATTATCGTGATTTTTACATATTTCGTATAAATTGGAACTTTGAGCACTTATAAAAAAAAATTGTGACTTACGATTTTAGATTTTTTTTTATCAGTTAAGGAACAACTTATAAGAAACCTTGTATTAAATTTTCAAGATTTTCTGGGCAGCCAAAAAAATTTTACCGTTATTTAAAAAAAAAATACTTAAAAAAATTGAAAATTTCAATTGTCTATAAATAGCTTAATAAAAGTCAAAATACTTTGAAAATTTAATGGTGTATAGAGAACGCTAATCTAAACATTTGGTTAAAATTTCAAGTATTTACATCGATTAGTTTTTGAGTTTAACAAAATAAAAAATTTGATTATGTCGAAAACTGGTTTTGCGTAAAAACTCCCGTTTTTCCCAAATTTTTTTATGGTTTTTCCCGTCGCATTTAAAAAATATTGGAAATTTTTTACTTTTGACCCCCCAAAGTACCAAATAGATTCACTTTTCTTTCAGAAAAGTTGCTACATAAGGCAATCGAAGCATTTTTACTGCCCCAAATCGTGTCGACAGACACAAAAAAAAAAAAAAAACACACATCATTGTAATGATTCACTCCGTTCAGAATCTAAAATGTTTTTATTTTATTTTATATTTTAATTATTTTCTAACCTAATATTTGTTTATACATTTTTTAAATAATACATATGTAAAAAGTAAAAACGTACATATTACAAAAAAAAATGTATATAGTCATTAATATGTTATACATATTTTATAATTTATTTTTGGTATTTTTTAAGTATTCTTGGATAATTTGAATTTTTTTGCTAGTCCCTTCAATTTTAAGTTAACCATTTTCAACTGTATTTTTATACTTGTAAATATTTTTGTTTCAGACAAAAAAAATGGCTTTATGGTTAGTGAATCAAATGACAGAACATGGACATGCTGTAGCTTTATTATCTGGTGAACTTAGTGTTCAACAAAGAATTTCAGTTTTAGATAGTTTTCGTGAAGGAAAAGAAAAAGTTCTCATCACAACAAATGTATTATCAAGAGGTAATGTAATATTGGACTACTATTGATATTTCTTAAATACATATTATAACATTTTGTTTTATTGCTTTAGGTATTGATATTGAACAAGTGACAATTGTTATTAATTTTGATTTGCCTGTAACAGTTACTCGTGAGCCAGATTATGATACATACTTACATAGAATTGGACGTACTGGTCGTTTTGGTAAAAAAGGTATTGCTATTAACCTCGTTAGTGGTAGTAGTGATCATGCTATATTGAAACAAATAGAAGAACATTTTTGTAAGCCAATTGAATGTTTAAACACTGATAATGCTGATGATATGGAAAAATTAGGAGCTGAAGATTAATATTATACAATTATATTATTGTAAAATGTAAATGGAAATTATGTTTGTATCTTAAAAAATTACTAGGAAAGTAATATTAATTTGATTATTTTGTATTTTAAATAAATTACACATTTGAAACATCTCTTATAAACATTTTAATTTATTTGTAGAAACAAATATATATTCCAACCTAATGTTTGTTTTTATAAAAATAAAACTTCCACTTATTTAATCAATTGACTTTAAATTGTAAATTTAAAATGTTCTATTATTATAGATACTGTTATTTATTACTATTCACTTGTACAAATAAATACTGGTTAATTTGTACATTTTTCAAATATATTGAACAAGTTCAGATTATCTTTTATTAATTTATTATGAGCTAAAGTTAAATAATAATATACTAACTGAATAATAAAAAAACAAAACAAAAACAACATTTAATGAGTTACAAAAAACAATTTTAGTTACTAACTAACCCGTTTTCTCGACAATAATGGTATAGATCAATTGAAGACTTATTATCATTGCAAATGTATCAAATTTTGAATAAATTATATTTTTTATAAACATATACCTATAGTCAGGATTAGCAACATTTTTGAAAACCTATATTTTTAAAAAGTCACAAAACATTAATGTCCAAAAAACTGCATTTACCTGGGGGGGGGGGGGGGGGAATATTTTTTTGTTAGGTAAATATTTAAACT
Source organism: Sipha maydis (assembly GCA_034509805.1). Taxonomy (NCBI): domain Eukaryota; kingdom Metazoa; phylum Arthropoda; class Insecta; order Hemiptera; family Aphididae; genus Sipha; species Sipha maydis. Next base: position 44,390 of record JASXSY010003421.1, read on the forward strand.
ATGGTAAAATTAGTCAGCAAGTATATAATATACCAACAATTAGTGTATTTAATGTTAAGTAGTAGGTTGAACTGTGTTTTTGACTACACTTTATTACCATGTTATCAATTTTTATAATTTCGTTATTAGATAATTAATTTGAATCAAAATATTACCATATAAATACATAATGATATTAATTTATCATGGCCCCTATGCCCCCCCCCTAATAGCCGCCCCAGTACGGAAGACTTAAGACCAGGCAGTAGCGTAGCCAGGGGAGTTTTAGGGGTTAACCCCCCCCCCTTGGCCATAAAAAAAAAATGTTATTATTGTATAATTTTAATACTTTTATTTTTATTATTATTAATATTATTTTAATATTTTCTATGTACGGCTGTGGGACGCTATTCGGTGATCGTCGCGTGCTTATCGCACCGACGACTGAGCGATCCCACATCTACTTTGAATTATATAATATAAACATATGTATATGTCTACGGTGTGTATGTATGAGGCGACCCAACGACGGCGACGGATAATATTGTTCTATTTATACTTTTATAAAATACTAATTATTCTTCTATACCATACTAGCTGAACCCGTGCACTTCGTAGCCCGTTAAAAATCCTACCTCTTATATGTTTCATAATGTGTTTTAAATTCGTTACTTATCTGTGATTATGCTAGCAGTATATTTTTATACATATAAATAGATAGCTGAATTACCTGGCGTTGCCTGGGGAAAAAATAGTGATTTATACTGTAAGTGATAAATAAAAAATACGACGAAAAAAAGCGGTGAATACAACATAATATCTAATTTGAAATAGGCTGACAACTAATAAACCTCATACCTCGCGTTTTATACTAAACTTCAAAAAAAACTACGTTTTTGAAAAGTAATTTTTATTATTTTGGAAAAATGCTACATTACTACTGATTATCCAATATTTCTTTATAAACAATATTATTAGTTTTTTTACCAGGGACATATACGTATAAATTTTTTCTGAGCTTACACGGGAGCAGGCAACATAAAATTGTCCATGAGTGAAGCAGAGTTCGCTGATGTCAATTCCTGCAACTTTCATTGTCTGTCATTGTGCCTTATTAATTGACATAGCAAAACAAAGTTTAACAGGAAATTGGACACGTTTAAATTCGAAGGGGTACTCGTTTGTTATCATTGATATTCTTGGGATATACACAATTTGACCACTCGCTGAGCCGGTATGAATTTCTGCTTCAATAAGGTTTTTTTTCAATGATAATATTTTTAATCTCGTTCCATTGCACAATTTGGGAGCATTTAAATATTGCATGAGAATAATAGGCGCAACAATTTTTAAATCAAGTTTGTGTGGGGAGAGACCTGATGGATTTAATGAGTTAAGAAATTCAGTCGGGATATCTATAGCTTCATTTTGATTAGTAAGTGTATCTATGGAAATATAGTTTTTTTTATCAGCTTCGAACACGGAAAGAAATTTTTCGTTGACGGTGTGGTTTTTAGGGGCCAAAATTGAACGATCACGGGCCATTCATTAGATTTATTGAAAAATATGAGAAATTTCAGGATAAACTTTGTTGATTAAGTTATTTTGATTAAGAACTGAAATCGCAAATGTAGAATTAATCTATCTTCATCATTCTGAAAAGTTCCGTTACCAATTTTCAAAAGATATTGTGAGAAGAGCTCGGCATTATTATCACCACTAAGGTGTACACGCATATTGGTTGTTAATCTCAAAGATGTTATGCAAGACCAAAGATATGATGACTTTAGACAAGCGTTGATTTCATTGCTTTTAGTGCCTTTAGGCACAACTGGCAATATTTGTCTAAAGTCGCTAGCAAAAAGAATAACGATTCCGCCCATTGGGCGATCATTATTTTTAAAATCCATCAGCGTTCTATCAAGTGCCTCATGACCACCTTTATTCGCCATTGTTGATTCATCCCAAACAATAAAACGTGTCTCTCTTAATAATTTACCCAAAGAACTTCGTTTCTTCACACTACAAACTGGGCGTTCGGTAGTCTGAAGATCCAAAGGTAATTTGAAAGCGGAATGTGCTGTCTTGCCATTTTGTAATAATGTCGCTGCTATCCCGGAAGAAGTGACTGCTAATGAAATTATTCTCTCTGCACGTAGCTCTGCAAGCAAGAGATTTAGCATGAAGGTCTTGCCAATTCCATCAGGAGCATCAAGAAAAAATAATTCTCCAGTATCTTGGAGAATCTATCCAGGCATCTTGAATGTTCGACAATACATCGATACACAAACATTGGGCAGCGTTCCGACTTTTACGAAGCTTCACCTAAAATGTCGGTCGGTCCATCCTTCGTAGCCGTGGAATGCCCGAATGCATTCACCGCGATCAACGCCCGTTGTTTTTGTTGCTGTACGAGTGGGGGAAACCTGATCATCATAAGCATAACCGTTGGCCGTCGGACACGCTGGGGGATCAGGGAGAATCGAATTGTAGTGATTGTGGAAACCCAGAACGTCGTAATTTTTGTTATAAAATTTTGAACATTAGAAATAAGTTTATTAAGTATATCATTGCCATTATTTCTTTTTTCTTTAATTTGATTTAGTAAATTTGTTGTCATATTAAAAGCTATTGGATAATTTAATGAGCGTAATTGTAAGAACTTTGATACAGAAGAATTTATAGTAAAAATATCAAGGTAAATAGCTGTAGTTAAAATAATTTCAAATTCTGACCAATTTTGTAAAAGAGTATGAGCCGTGTAGGTAATTAGTTTATGCATCAAATTTTGATTCACTAGAAGTTATTTCTAATAAAAAATGTAAGAATAACAAAAATCGGGAATCCTTGACATTAGGCTCGTTAAACTGAATTATAGAAGATAATGCCTTGTCCTTACTCCACCACCTAGTTGCTCCAATCAAGTTCAATTTTTTAAGTTTATCATGACTTTTATGCGTTTGTTTAGTTAAATCAGACCATACTTTCATTCTTTTATAAGAATCTAAAAGAAAAGTAGCTGATTGTTGAACTAACCCAAAGAGATATTCAGTATTTTTGCAACATTCTGATGAATCTATCATTACTAAATTTAATACATGACTCAGGCAGTGAGTATATATACATGAAGGATTCGCATTTTTCTTTAAATGTGATTGCAAGCCATTATAAACATTTTTCATATTAGATGCCTCATCAAAAGAGCAACCTACAATGTTATTCATATCTAAATTTATTTCAGAAAATTCTTTTGCAATTAAATTATACAAATCAATTCCACTAGAATTATAAGCCAAAACTAATTTTAAAAGTTTTTCATAAACATTGTTTTTTAAAACATACCTAACACAAATAGCCAGCTGATCTAATACTGCAACATCTTGTGTCGAGTCTACTAAAATACTAAAACTTTGGGCTTCTTTTAATTCATTTACTATTTTCTCTTGTAATAAATTACCAATAACTAAAACAATTTTATTTATAAATGTTTTTGATAGAAATGTTACTAAAGATCCTCTACCACGGGTTTGAGAAAGAGTATTATTATTTTTTTTACCTCCGGCTTTACGTTTTTTACTTAACTCAATACAATTTTTAACATGCATATTCAATACAACATCATAATCATTAATTAGCAATACTAGTTCCAAAAAATTTCCATGATTAATAGTCATATCCTCTAAGCTATAAGCTGCTTCATCTTTACCACGAAAAGCTAATCCTTGCCTACCAATATACATTATTATATCAATGAGCCTTTTAATGACCAAACGGTTAAATTCTACTTCTTTGGAATGAATTTCCCTTAAATTAATATTAATACAACTCTCAATATTTTTGTTTAAGTTAGCTTGCAGTAAAGCAGAAACTGCTTCATCGTGTGTTTTTAATTGTTCATGTTTTTTAACTGTACCATAAACATTTTTCGAATTTAAGACTTCTAATCCAGTTACTAAGTTGCTAATATTTTCACGTAGTGGACAAAATGTCATACATGTAGTACAAAATATTCTTTTAAGAACAATATATAGACGGCTATTAAATTCGTAGAATAATAATGCTATTATTTTAATAATTAATTAACATCTCAAAATTGTAAACAAAAATACATTTCCAGATTTGAAAAAAAAAAAATGTTTATTTTGTATTTCTAATTACTCTACGAATTAACGGATAATAAAAATATTAGTAGGTACAAAACCAGGGACCCCAATATTACCATAATTAAGCCGGAGCCCCGTCCGCAATTGCGAACTAGCGGTCCGGACCAGTCCGACTCTGTTTATCTTATTGTCATTTGCAGATCTGCATCGATCGCTGCTATTTGAACATTTTTCATTTTTATTCTTTTCTTTTTTCTTCCTTCCTGCATCCGAAATATGATAACAAAGATTTTTTTACTTCCAATAATCTTTCAAGTTTAACTTTCTCCATTTCAACATCAATTTCTGTCGTAGGCTTCTTCAAATATTCTGGCAAACTGAATTCAGGCAAACGGAACCCACAATACGAGCACATACAATCCAATACCTGTTTGGCATGTTTCGTCAATTGATGTACTTTAATATTTTTTTATTAATTTAATTTTTATTTATTGTTGTAAAAATTGTAGTACTAAAATAATATACAAATTACAAAATATCAAATAGGTTTCTATATAAAAAAACATATTCAAACATTGCGTGTGTTTTGCATGTTGCATGTGGCCAAGTATATAATATTGGTTTTAATATAAGATTTTGTCAATTTTTTTTTATTCTATCATTCGATTAGCAAAAATCGTCCAACGAAACTTCGAGTTTTTTTCAATTTAATGGTATAATGGCAGAATGTGGTCTCTTTGAGTGATTACCATCCAGGTTCATTATCATTATTTATTACTTGATTATTGCGTATAATAATCGGCAGTATAATTTTATCGTTATTATTGCCCGTGCGATTAGACATTGTTATCGACTGAATTGAAAACCGAAAAGTGCCGGTCGCTCGGCACTCTTTGTAACGATAATGTATTAGCAACGACGGCTTTTAAATACAATATAATTAAAATATATAATTTTTTGCACACCAGTTGATAAACAATTTTCACAGGATGTGTTTGACTTCACTATTATTTTGCCAGTAAGAAGAGCAACAAAGCAAAAATGAAAATAGGTCATTCAAATTTAAAATTAGCATTAATTTTTCGCCTGAATCAATACAATAAATGCCTAATACCTACAGAAAAGTTAGCTATGCTTATATGGATATAAATTATAAATATAAATTAAACGTTTAATGATTTAGCTGGAGTTTAATGCAAGAAAAAAATATAATTTCTACGTTTTACGATAAATATGAAAAATTTAGATACTGATAACCGCTAAAATGTAAGTGATTTGAAAATGTAGCACGGGCCATATAAAAAAAGTACGCAGGATGCGGCCTACCCATAGACTTATAATATTATAAGTCTATGGGCCTATCAGTTGCTCATGCCAAACAACTTTATATGTTTTAGGTATATTAAATTGTGCAAATGCTTTATCACAAATTCTACGTTATCATTATTATTATCATTTTTGTTGGATAAATAATTTATAACTCTGTACATGAAAAATATAAAAATTTCATAATAATGTTCCTCAATTATGTATTGTTAATGTACCATGTATAATGAAATACATTGATTTTATAATATAAACTACAAATGGAATTTTGTCGTTGTAAACAAACACAATGATCGAGTTCAACACTCTGTTTATTTGTATATTTTTCATTTTGCTGTATTCTTTAAAATGGTAAGTAAATTCACTGTTAATTTTTCATTATTTTCTTTCATCCATTAAAAATGTTGAACTCAGGTTGTTACCCAAAGCCATCAGTTTATATCTCAAATACAAATACCACATTAATGTAAAAATTGGTACAGCTGGTATATTCTCATTACAAGATATAGTTTTCTTAAAAAACGGCTATTCAGTGGTATGGTAAAGATAAATTATAGTATAGTTTCATGCAATTTTAATACTTATTTTTTATTAGCACATTGACAACATTGGTTTCCGTAGTAGCTTCATTAGCAGTGAAGTTAATAAATTGGTATGTCTTGTAGCTCGTGATGTACGAATTGAGAAAAACATAGATTGGAATGATTCTACTACAGTGAAACAGAACAAGAAAAATAATAAAATTGAAAATATTCTCCCAATTATTATAAAGTTTGCACAAGTATATGAAACAATTATTTTTATTAAAACATATATTTAACTTTTGTTTTTAGTTTCTAGCTGTTCGTATAAGCTGTATATCCATAATGACATTACAACCAAATACCCCTGAATGGCTCTTTATTGTATCAGTTATGGATCTCCATTTAGATGCATCCGTCATTGGTTCATCCAGACAATTATTAGCCAATGTTAATGCTCCTCATGCAGAAGCAAAATTACTTCGTCATCCTATGAATCCAAATTCTTGTTGTTTAGCAAAGATTACTGTAAATGTATGCGCTGAAAGCATATTAGATACACATGAACCATTGTCAATTCAGTCTTTAATGTTAAAACTTGATAAGTCTAAAATTGTACTAAATAAAGGCTTATATAGTTTTATAAAAAACAATAGTACTAATTCTAAATTTTCTAAGACTTACAAAACACAAGATTGTTTGCAGAAAACTGCAGTAAACATTCCATTTATTATTCCTCCATTAATACCCAAGGTTAGTTTTAATTTTTATATGATTTTTATATAATTATTAAAATGCATAAAAATATTAATATGTAAAGAGTTTTATTTTTAGAAAATAAAAATTCATTTAGAAGAGTTAACAATTGTGGATGTAAAAGATAATTTAGTAACTGAGATGAAAGGAGAGTTGAAATCATTGACTATAGACAATTTAATCATTCCTGATGACAACAATCATTCATTAAAACAAAGTAGATTTATAATATATTAGAAACTGCTTATAAAGAAAAGATATGAAAGTGATCGTTTTATTTTGTACTATATCTAACCAACTAATTTTTGTTACTTAAGTCTTATTGTTTTAATATTTGTTAAAACTATAAGATCTTATTCATGCTTTATGATTAATTAATACTTTTGTAACTAGTATATCTGTAATTAATTTTACATTTAGTTTTGGAATTTATTTTTAAAAAAAATTGCTGTTAATTATAATTTCAGGTAATCTTTCACTTAAAGTAAGTTTTGAAAATTTATCTTTGATTGGTCAAGAAGAGACATATGTTTCGTTAGAAAAATTTTCATTTGAAGCAAAGGTATTAAAAACTGATGTTTTATTAATCAGATTATATATTTCAATAATTTATTAAAAATTATGTTTTTATCATTTCAGTACTTGAAAAAGTCATTGAAATTAGATTTAAAGATAAATAATGTTTATACTTTATACTCACATGATGATATTTTTCAATGGTATACTTCTTATACTGATCAAATGTTGAAACCACATCAGGTATAAATATTTTATTATTAGAAACTTTATAGTAAATGTTTATTCATATATACTTTATTATGTATAACATTATTTTATTATTTTTCCTTTTAATAAATTTAATTTTTACTATGATATACTAATCTTAAATATGTATTTGAACTAATTTTAATTTTGTTATGAAGTTAAAATCAACTTCAATATTAGCAGAAAAACAACCATTAATATCACAAAATAGTTCATTGGATGATATTAGTATAGATACAGTGATTCAGTTTTTAAATGTTACTACTACATATAGACTTGGTTCAGAATGTGCATCTGTTAGTTTTAACAAATTCAAACTGATGTTGTCTTGTCATCCAGTTATAAGTTTGTATATTCTGTTATAATTATTATGTTTACAATATAAATTAATTATTGATTTAATGTAAATTTGCATTATTAGAAAATGAAAATCACTCAAAAATATTTTCTAATTGGCCAATCAGCTTGTGTGATAGAAAATGGTCTAGTGATTTAATGTTAGAAACTGTGCGATGTTGGCTCAAACCATTTACAAACACTGAATATAGTCCGGGTATGAAAAAATGCCACTCTTGGGGTACACCTTTGTTCATTGGTTTGGTTTTAGTTCAGGTAATTTTTACAATTATTTTATAAAACATATAATATATATTTATATATTATATTTTATATAATAAAACATTATTCAGACTAATTTGGTTTTGTTTTAAAATTTAGATTAAAAACTCTATTCCATCAAATGCACCAAGACTTAATATTTTACTTGATACTGTTCGGTTAGAATGGAGTCCTCCACTTGCTCAATTTATACTAAGAGCACATAATTCTTTACAACAGTAAGTAAGACGACATGTTATTTCATTAGATATTGTAGTAATTATCATTATTATAGTTAATCTTGTACAATATTTAGTGTGATCATTTAGATATATTTATCATTTATTCTTAGAGTATTCACTGCATTTTTTGTTCTCTTTTAAAATGTGGTTTTTAATTTTAGATTCTTTAATAGTCATTCTTTAGCATAATAACATAAGTAATGCATTTATCATATACAATTTACTTGAATTATATTCATACAAATATTAATCTTCTTTCGATTTACTACAGTTTTAATTCTATAAAAATTACTATTTTGAAAAAAAAAAACAATAATATCAGTAGCATGTAAAAATTAGTATTTTACAAATTAATCAATTTTATTAAATTAAAAAAAAAAAATCAATTAAATTTAAGTATTTTTACCTTTAAATTAGTGTTACAAACTACATGTTTTTGAAGTGATTGTGGACTCGCTCTCTGTCTTCGGGTTGTTACCACTTGGCTAGCTTTTGAAAACATCTTTTTACTACAAACTGATGTTGCAGGAATGCCAAGGTATTTAAGTGCTACTGGCACCAAATTTTTAAAATGACCTGAGTTTTTTCCTGCCATACAAGTGGATTTGATGTTGGCATTTAAAGTGGCAGTTTTAAATATTACTGAATCCTATAAAGATAGAATAAATAAAAATGTATTTTAGTGAATAATAGTCAGGTCTTGTGGGTTGAACTCTGATACGACCATGTACAAAATAAATGCCTATGTAAAAAACTCAAACACATTGTTTTTTCTTGGTTCGAATGTTGAACCGATCAATTAATGTTTAATTAAGAATGTTTAGTTTGGTTTTAAAATTTTTAATTTTAAGTTCGATTTGACAATCGAGTAGTTCATAACATCATTACTTTAAATTATTAGGTTGAGTATTTCTTAGGTTAAAGGTAACTGTCTAATATTCTACCATACAATCTTGCCCTTTATATGATTACAGTGGATTCCACTTAGTTTGGACACATTGCAACCAAACCCATTTCTCTGCATTTAGCAATTGGCTGTATAAATTGTACTTATTTCAAAAACTCCAATATTTTTAATATCGAAAAGTTTTTATTTTGCATATGTAAGCCATAAAATTAAAAAAAAATAAATATTAAATTAAACAAATAGACAAATAAATGTTCAAAATAATAATGATTAATATAATCTCAGTAGGTATACATTATTTTTCAGTAGTTTTACATTGTAAGTGTCTAGAAGAAGAGATTTCACTATGTCCAAAATTGTGAGGATAGATTTTTTTGAGATGTAGTCGAAAACAATCATGTTAGTGTTGAAATCATGGTAAAACTGAAATTATTGTTGTCGAGTTAGTGAAGAAAGCTACAAGTTCATCATTAATTCTTTTATATTTATTTTTTTTTTATTGCACTCAATAATATTTCTGTACATTAAATTAAACTTTCAACAAAATCCCATTATTTTAAAAATTAATGATTATTGTTACTTTTGATAAACCCAATTTCATGGATAAGACTAAATCCAGTTGTATTAGTAGTCTTATTTTAATGCTATGATAAAATAAATATTGCATTCGTAAACTGAACCATGTGCCCATATTATGCATTTATTTTTAACCTTGTGAGAATATATTGAATTTGAGACCAGGCCATTTTACCCATATTTACCAGTATCCACATTAAATGGAATCCATTTTTTTCTATTTTTTACTTTTATAATTAACTAAAATATATACTAGTTAATTAATAAATATTATACTATAATCATAAATTTAAATTATTTGTTTTGAAGAATTTTTACTGCTTTGGGAATAAACATGAATCCTGAGAGAAATCAATATGATATAGAACAAAAAAAATGTCCAATTCATGAGTCTATTGCAACTAGTATTTCTGTAGAAAATGCAAATATATTTCTTATAGCCGATAAAAAAAGTATATTTTTAATCATTGACTAAAATATAATTTAAATTAGTTAATAAGCACTTTTTATTCGTATAATATACAGTTTGTATTTTGGTACGATTGGATACAATTACTATAGACATTGGAACAGCAAAATTAATTTGTAAAATTGAAGGTCTCAAATGTGATTCCTTAATACCAACTAAATACCATTATGTTTGTACATCATCAGATGATATTAAGGTATATTTTGTTATTTACAAATATTTATATTAAAAAAAAATAGATTATGGATAGAACTAACTTTTTATTAATATAGAGCTGGTGGCTTCATATAAAAGCTTTACATGTGAAAAAAATAATTAAGACCAATGAAATATTAGTTGAAATAAATGAAATATTTGAATGTCGATGGAGTGCAAATGTTCATCTTAAGTTGTTGACTATTTCTACTGACATATCAGATTTAAAAAATCATTTAGGTAAATTAAAACAACCATTTACTTTAATCAATTTCAACATTTAAATTTTGTAATTTTATATAATAGGTATGAATACTATGAAAGATCCAAGCAATTCAACATTTTATGATGTAAAATTATGTGTTAAATCAAAATTCAAATTTTCTATGAAAGTTTCTTCTACTCATCATTTATTGTTTTCAACTGGTAACATTTTAATGTAACATGTTTTCATAACAATTAAAATATTAAGATTTATTGGTTTTATTTACAGATGATTTCATGTATGTTAAGCAAAATGCTAAGACACGCCATTTAGAAAGCAAGAATTTTAAAGTGGCTATTGACCAATATAATATATTTACTGTGAAAGGTTTTAAAATGTTAAAAACTGATTTTAATAAAGAAGTCCAAGATGAGAGACAAAACTCTGAAGGATTAACTACTGAAGCAAATACTATTTGGTAAGAATAAAAATGTATTGATAGGCATTCACAAAAATATTATCTGTATATTTATTGTTTTGTAGGGATGTAGCTATTGAAAATTTAAAAATGATATTTCCATATGGTTTTGAGTTTTATAGTATATTTCAAGGTGAATTTTTTAGTATTGTTAAATGGTTAAAGTTAATTCATAAAAAACCTAAGTCTCAACCTGAACCACTACCAAGCGATATAATATTAAAAGTAAATTATTAATACAGTTTATTATTATCTAATATGTATTTTTTTATATATTATTAAATACTATGTATAATAGGTACAAGAGTTTCTTTTTGAATTGAGTGATGATGATTTTGAAGTTAAGCTAAGAGATAACTATGAGTTACTTGAAGATGAATATAAGGAGAGTTTAAAACGACAAAAAATGCTAGAAACTAAAGTATCAGAAGTGGTAAAAGATCGTTTACTTTTACCAGCAGGTAAAGTCGAAGAATTGTTAACTAGTTTACAAAAGATGAATGCTCAAATATATATACAACGTTCAAAGCAAATGAAACAACAAGCACCTGTAAGAACTCGTTTATTTTCATGGACTATGTATGATCTTTGTATTATTATTTTGGCTGATGAATCAATGCATGGACCTCAAAAAGTTGTTAATCACATATGTGAAATGGATGCAGATAGCTTATGGCCTGAGGAAGGATTGGAATTTTGTATACTTTGGTGTCGAATGATTTTTGCCAGCTGTGCAGAATGGAAGTTTCAACTCAGAGATTTCCCTCAAACTTGGCTTGATATCAGAAAATTACAACTTTGGGGGAAATTAGCTGGTGCTGAACAAGAACCTAATCGTCGAGGTTATACATTAAATATTGTTATTCATGTTTTATATTATATATTATTATATAACAAATATATTATTTCATTAAATACTTAATATTGTTTTTTTTTTAGCTAAAAGAAGTGTAACCATTGAGTTAAGTGATCCATATGGGGATGTAACTATTGAAAGAGGAATGACTTCACTTAAATATTATTACGATTTAAATTGTGAAGTTGATAAATATACATATTCATTTGGACCATGTTGGGAACCTGTTATTGCACAGTGCAAATTATGTATGAAAATAAAACTAAATAAATTAAATTTATTAAAAATAATTTTATATAGGTTTAGAAAAAGTACTGGGTTCTAGTAGAGATCCAAGTCCACCATTACCATTTTGGGATAAAATCAGATTAATATATCATGGTCGCTTGACAATGGTTGTAAATGAATTAAAAGTGAAGTTACATGCATCTCTTGATCCATATAATACAACAGAAGAAATGGAACTAAATTGGTATAATACTGCAATGGATTGGACCAATGGTAAATTTATATTTTTATTATTAAAATTTATATTTCTAATTTAAATTTTTTTCTAGCTAAGTTCGTTTTCAAAGGTCATTTAAAAGTACTTGTACGAACAGCTTCAAAATATGATGATGTATGTCTCCTAAATCTTCCTAACTTAAAACTAGGTATTAAGTTAAAATGGTCTTGTTTGGGCGATCCCAATGACCATTATTCTGTTATGCCTTGTGCTCCAGATAAATTACCAGAATATTCTAGTAATCAAGTAAGATTTAAAAAAAAAATAATTGTTGTAAAAGGATGTTTTTACTGGGCCAGATAAGGTTGCTTTGTTTAAGTACACAGTTACCAATTTGAACTCAGTCACCAGTAATTTCATTCACTTTACAGGACAACTGCCTCAAGAGAAAAACTACCACTATATTTTACCCAAAAAAATTCCCCTTATACACCATAAAAATCTACCTATTTTTTTAATTAAAAATGTACACAAAGGATAACAGCCTCAGTTATTGAAATTCTCTGAACATATATAAAAATAAATAAAAATAATGAGCATTACAAATATATTTTAGATATATATTTTTTTTTATTTAGGAGCATGACTCTTTTAGAGCATTCCGATCACAAAATCTCAATGTAAGTCTTTCTATTGAAACTAAACCAGAACCAAATTCAGGTTCTCCTCATACAGATACAGATTATCCTGTTGCACTTTTATATGGTAGTACATTAAAGTAAGAAAATATCTAATATATTATACACATTTGTCAAAATAATTGAAGTTAACATTTTTTAAGTCTACATCCTACAATTATTTTTAATCTTTAGATGGTTTGAAAATTTAAAATTAATTCTATCTGGTGTAACAAGGCCTACCAGACGTGGTCCATTATTTAATAATGCTAGATATCGTAAATTAACACTGAGCAGACATTACCGAAAACTTCATTTATGTGTTTCTTTGCAACATTTCCAAGTACATTATTGGATGTCCTTTGCTCTACAGCGAGGATTTGAGTTATTTGGCCAACGAATTTCTACAAGTTCAGAACATACTCTTAATTTAGTGTCAAATTTTGAAGATGACTTAAAACACCGTTCACGACCAGTTTGGTCTGTTGGCTATATGAACTGTGAATTAATGGATACAGAAATATGGTTAAAAAGTGCTCTACAATCTGAACAAGAAGATGAAGAAGTAAATATTATTTAATTTTTAATGAATAAATATATACCATATATTTAATAATTATATAATAATTAATAATATTATATAATATTATATGAATAAAATAAATAAATATATTTTATAATAATATTTTACCTTATATTATAGGCTGAAATTAAAGAAAAACCTGTTGAAAAATGTTATTTGTTAAGTGTGAGTAAAGTATCATATGGTAGAGAAACTACAGGTACATGTGAAGCTGATGGTACTCCAACTCCTATTCATAGATTAGTTGTGTATCATTTAAAAGGAGCTTGGACCACTAGAAATAGGGATGTCGCTTTTGCATTATTTAACTCTTTAGTAAAAAATCAGGTAAGTCTATTGTTTGTAAATATCAATTTTAATAATTCAAATGATTAATTCAAAAATATTTTATAATTAGAAATTGAAAAAAAATTTGTCAACTGAAGCATTAAAAGGATTTTGTTTAATTGAAAATGGATGTACACCAATGAAGAATCGTACAAGAAGTGCAGAGGTGGCAGAACAGACTACACCTTTATCATCAGTTACATCTGTTGCATCATCTACTTGTCAAGCTAGTCCGTCCCCAATGTCAAAACTCCAATGTGGTGGTCAAGCAGCTACTATGCTTCAACAACTTATATCTGAAGTAGATAATAAACCAGTTGTTTTCAGTGATGATCTTTCTATGCAAGTTACAAGGGAACGGAGATTACAAGGTTTGTCTGAATGCCAACAAGATGATGTTCTTTATAAAAATTGGTCAAGTAAGTTATTAATTCATAAGTTAATAGTTAATTATTAGATTATGAAATTATAAAATTTTATTTATATTTTTCTTTCATTTTCAGTTTCTTTAATTAATAGTCAAGTGTTGCTAAAAGGGTGTGAAACTAAGGGTTATGTGATTGTGAGCGCAGCTAAAGCAGAAATATTACAAAGAATTCATCGACCTGTCTGGAAAGACCATTCATTAGTTTCTAAAACAACATGGGTTGGCACTTTAGATAGTATGCAGTATTATGCTACAGTTAGTGCTGGGAAAACTGATTTTATTGATGGTATAATTGAATATAAAAAAAAAAATTATATTTTGATAAAATCAATAAAGATATTAATATTATTATAGAAAATATTATGTGGTTAAATGTTGAGAATATACAAGAGAAAGACATAGACAGCACCATAATATCTGACCTTCCTGATTTACCACATCTTGTAGGAAGTGGTCATAGTGTTGGGGGTGTAGTCAGTGAAACAGTTGGTGCAAGTAATGTTGGAGAAAACTCTCCATTACAAGTAAATTAATTATAAATTTTAAATATTTATTAATTGTTCTAATACTTTTATTATAATTTACTAGCTTCAAAGAATAGTTTCGCGATGTAAATGTGAATTCTTTTATGCTGGTCATGGTGAAAGTAGTTTAAATCCAGCACATTTAACAGAAGTACCACCACCTCCAACAGCTACATCTGATGTAGTCGGCGATCCTGATTTACATGAACCAGTTGATGCATTTACCCTCATGCATCATGATTTAGATGTTTGCACTAATTCTCTTCAGGTATCAAATCTTAAATTATTATGTTTATTATAAAGTGATGTTTAATTGCATAAATAATTATTTTAGTATGCTATGATCTTGGATATTGTAAACAATTTATTGTTATACGTGGAACCACGAAGAAAAGAAGCTTATGAACGCTTACAAAGAATGCGTTTTCAGTTGCAACTTCAAAGTAGTCAAGATCATAGGCAGCCCATTCAACAGCTACAAAACCATGTTCGGTAAAGTATTATTACAATAATGTCAAAATTAAATGTATTTGGTAATTTTTTTTATAGGTGTCTAGTTGCAAAATTACGAAGATTGGAAAAAGAAATATTTCTATTAAAAAAAGAAGAATATTGGCAAAATGAAGAGTTACTGTCTCCTGAAATAAGAAGTTTGGAAAAACAAGTAAGAAAATGGTTTTATTATTTAGACTAACTGAGAAACAAATTTTGAATTATCTTTAAATAACAATAATAACATTATAGATGAATGAATTAAAAGATCAATTAAATTCTGAAAGTGAAGAATTAGATATGATGGTTTCTTGTTACAAAGAAACACAACTTCGAGCCACTCAAAAATTGGCAACACTAAGAGGAGATAAACCAAGTGTTGTACCATCAAGAGCCAATGAAATATGTTTTAAACATGCTCAATGGAGATTAACGGAAAATGATGGGCAACTGGGCATTGCTGATTTAGTACTTAGTAATTTTTTGTATGTTTTTAAATTTAAATATTGTGTAATGTATATATATATATCAATTTATTAGTTAATATATTATATTTTCACTTTTAACATAGATATACAAAGAATTCAAAAAGTGATGATTCTGTTGAACATTTATTAGAACTAGGTTATATAAGAATGACAAATCTTTTAGCTAATGAATTATACAAGGAAGTAATTGTTCCTACAGAAATTCAAAACAACATGCCAGTTGATGATCGAAAGGTTCAATACTTTAACATTAAAAATAACGTAATTTTATTTTAAAATATGTTATATTTCTAGAGAGCAGTAAGAATATTTTGTAGAGAAAAAGCTCCTGTAGGAGGTATATCAGTTAAAGAACATTTTGAAATTAATGTAGTACCATTAACTATTGGTAATTATTTGTGTACATATACAATATTTTACATATATTAAATTATTTCTATTTAATTAGGCATGACAAAAAAATTTTATAGCATTATGATGAGATTTTGTTTTTCTGAAAGAGATTCTGAAAATATAGATGCTGAAACTGATGACAAAAATTCAACCAAAGGTAAAAAGAACAAAGAAAGTAATTTTTACGTGCCAATGGAACATAAAGATGATGTTGAAAAAATGAAGGTAGACTAACAATAAATTAAAAATTAACTATATAACTAATTTTTATAATGCAATTAATGTGTTATCTAGGAAAGAGCAGAAAAGAATAAATTATTTATCTACATTAAAATACCTGAAGTACCTGTAAAAGTCAGTTATAAAGGCAACAAAGAAAAAATTTAGAAGACATTAGAGATTTCAGTTTAGTAATTCCCACAATTGAATACCATAATGTAACATGGACTTGGTTAGATCTTTGTCAAGCCATGAAAACTGATAGTAGAAGAGTTATATTATCTCAGGTTTGTTACTGATTGAACTGTATTAACATTAAAATAAATAACTAATTATAACTTATTTTAGTATATAATTGTGGATTTATTATTTATTTCATGTGTTTTAATATTTTTAAATATTTTTTAATAAGGCTATTAAACATAAATTGCAAATAAAGACCAATAAAGCAATTGCAAGTGGAGGTGCATCACCACAAGAAGAAGATAAAGCACGAATGTTATTTGGCAATAAATTGGTGGTAAATATGAGACAATAATATTTGTTTTATATAAAGACATTGATAACTAATAATTAAGTGTGATCACTCTCTTAAATAATAGTTGTAATTTTTTATTTAGATGAGTTACTATAAAATATTATCATATTTTTTTCAGCACAATGAACATAGAAATTCAAAACGTGGTATATTAAAATTTCCTAAATAATACGGCAATATTTTTATTTTTTATTTACTATAAACTGTGATATTGAATTTAGTTACCTAAAAATGTATTGAAGAAATTGTATGCAAAATATGTGTTTTAATTTAAACACTAATTATGATTATTATTTTACAAAGAAAGTACAAGAGTTTTTGTAGTGTAGCTTTTAATTATTGTTCTTAAGAACTATTGTAACAATTAAAATATATGTACATAAATTATATAATATTTATTAAAATTATCTTAAAAACACAAAAGTACAAAAGTACTTATATAAATTGTTTT
The DNA here is from genome assembly GCA_034509805.1 of Sipha maydis. NCBI lineage: Eukaryota > Metazoa > Arthropoda > Insecta > Hemiptera > Aphididae > Sipha > Sipha maydis. The sequence goes on from JASXSY010003421.1 coordinate 61,929, forward strand.
TCTTTTAACTCTTTTGATATCTAAATCACATAGAAGTTATACATTTTTCTGACAAATTTAATAATACACAATTTTCATAGCTCCTATGTAACAAAAAAATATATTTTTGAACAAACATTTATTAAAAATAAATAGTAATTTAAATTATGTTAAATTATTTTATAACACTATATATATTATATTATATTATATATATTATATTATATTAGTAAATACAAGTGTTAAGTAAAGGATACTATTATGAACTTATATTTTCTGAATATCTTTTTCTATGTGCCCTTTAATTTTTAAAAGGTGTAAGGGCTTTGATTAATTTTAACGTAAAATATATCTATACATTTTTCTTTCATTTTTATTCTTATAAATCTAATGAAACATAATCAATATAAAATTTGAACATTATTTCATTACTCTTGAATAATTTGTCAACTAATTATTCAACTAACTATTTATATGTAAGTATAAAATAATACTATTCATTTTTTTTATTATTATTTTAAGAATATGCTTTTGTGAATAACTATACAATTAAAATGTATTTTCGCATAATTTCTCAAATAAAAAACATTTAATCATTATTTATCATTTATATATTTAAAGACTAGTGAAGTACCTATACCTATGAAAATAAAAGTTTATGCTTATAAGAAATTGTGACTGGTTTATTTTATTACTGTACAAAGTAGAAATATTACAAATTTATAATTATTTTATTGTCTAAATTGTTATGTATTTAGGTATGTGTTACAAGACGTACCATTTTTACCAAATATAATACATATAATATAATATAATACATGAGAAAGTGTCAAGCTGGTACAAGAAAATAGATTTAGATTTAAGTATGTTTTCTAAAATGTACAATCCCAAAATAAATGCATTATTAATATAAATCTGATGATCTGCTCTTTTGAATCTTAAATAATGTCCATACAATATAACAAGCTAGATATATATTGTCAAATTGTTGTGAAGTTATCCTCAAATTAATATTAATTGTAATTTATAAAATGTAAAATAAAAAACAGGACACCTGTGATGTTGGGGACAGTTCCATACAAAGAAACTAAATGGGTGCTCGGCCTTGGTATCAATGCACAATTCAACTTTCTAAAATTTAATTTTGGCTCTCTAAATTGCGCCTATTGGTGTCATTATTTTACTACTTAACTAAAAATGTTTTTCATTTTCTTATGGATTATAATAGTATATATAAATATTAAATAATACAATATAATAATATTAACAATGTTGTATACTAAAAAATGCGAAAAATCGTGTTATCTTATATTTTCTTATCAATACAATTTCTTTTCGTTACTTCATTTTGAAATTTAAATTTTTTATCACAGCTAGAATTTTATTACAATAGTCGTTTTCTAAAATTGTTGAAACTTGGATATTTGGATATAAATACACGTTATAAACATCCAATATTCTAATGTGTGCCCAGCTCCCCCCAAATAATTTTAATGGGTGCCTTAGCCCCCGGGCACCCATCTACATGGCGCCTATGGTACTACCTGACTGTTACAATTTAATCATCACTCTAAGTCTTCTGTCACACACAAGAGCTTACATAAGAATCATCTGCTCAAGCATTTACATTATACGTATTATTGTACTTTTTGGGTTAAATAAAATGTATTACTTCTTTACCATCAATATTGTACCATTCATTCTACAAATAAATATTTGGATTGTAACATAAGTAATTAAATAGTAATATAACATTAATATCAAATAAAACTGAAATATTATACTTCAAATATATTATTATTTAGACGTTATAGGCTATCAAAAATATGTTAAGCTACAGGTTTTATTTTACATGTATTAGATTTTATATTTACCTTGCTAAATGTCAATTTTTTAATTTGTAAAACTGCGCCAATTGGGTTCAAATTAATCTTTATAATCTAAGCCTGTAGCATGTTTATACATTTTGAACAAATTACAGAGCAAAATGTTCAGAATAAAACTTGATTTAATATTTCATATTTATTAACAAAAAATATTTGAATCATTGAACTATTATAAATTCCCCTGAAATTTCTTTTTTGATAATCACAAACATATTATATTATAGAAAATGAGATTTTGCAAAAATGGCATAAAAGTCATACATTTAAATATACTATTTAAATAAACAAACAAATATTGGTTAATTAGAAGTAATAGTAAAATTACTATTAATTAATATGAGATATTTTATGTTTACAATGACTACCAGTGTATATTTTCTCAAAAAAACTGTGCTCAATAATTGAATTATAAGTAAGTAATTTTTGGGATATAATTAATTATTTAAACAATGAAAAGTAAATACTTTTTTTTTAAAGAATCAACAATTTAATTTTAATTTGGAAAATAAGTTCTTCAAAATTAAATATAATAATTGAACCATAATAGTAAATATTGAGTTCCTATTCATTAATAATTACACAAATAGTAATTATAAATTAAAGCAATTAGAATAATAGCTAAATAAACATTGTGTTATTCATCTAGTAAAAAATAACTAAGTTTAAGGTACTTAAGGTTAAACAATAATAAACTACTATTTATTTTCAATATTCTGCTAAAATTATTGTACAACATATTTTCATTCTACATATTCATAAGGAGATAATGTGGTAAATCCTTTGTATTTCTTTTTAGTCTTAAGACCTGTAACCAAATTAGAACTGCGCGGAAATGCTGTTACACCTTCAAACATTGTGTCTGTCTCTGGGTTAAATCTATGATAGTTAGACAATACATGAAGATTAGGTGGAAGTTCACGATTCTGAAGAGCATCGTATGGTACAACTGTATCTACAGGTGTCTCGTAGAACTCATATATATCACCTAAAATAATTAAATAAATACATAAAATTGAACGAATTTGAGATATAACTTAATTTCACCTAAAGTATTCAGTGTATGTAAAAGTGAATTTGGTACTTTATGATCAACAACTTCTTCACATTTTTTTAATAAACGGAACTTTTCATTTTTATCTAGTTTGTAAGAAGATATTGTTTGATTAATAGTATTATTTGCTAGTTTTATAATTACATTCTTGATATCAATTGGGGGATCATATTCTTTAAGTGGCCTTAAAAATCTAAATAAACAAAAATTTCAAACTCATAATTAAATAGGTACTATATGTTAAATTTAATAAAATTAATTGTAAATTATTTTTAGTAAATAAATTAAATGTTATAACTGCTCTCTTAAATTGTTATTTTTAAATTTATTCACAAACCCTCTAGCAGCTATGGAGTTAGCTTTTCCAATAAATTTGCTTCGTGGAGGTATCCATGGTTTACTCCGTTTTACTTTTTTGTGTAAATTTCTAGTCTGCAAAATGTGTTAAATGTATTAAATCAATACATAAAATTAATGTATAAATTAATTTCAATTTCTCTGTAACAATATCCTTTAAAAGGGATGGAAAATTAACTTAACGTTCTGAATACAAATCATTTTCAACAAATGTAGATAATAATGGGTAAAGGTGAATAAAATAAAACGCAATATTAATAAATGTTGTTAAATAAAAATAAACAATGCTTGATGCATTTTTATCAAAATATTTTTGGTTTGTATACGAGAGTAGAAAAAGTAATTTCTACTCTTATAGTAAGTTGGAAAAAAAAATGTGAACATACATCTAAATACAACTATAAATCAATCACATAGGTCGGGAATTATTATAACAGCCGCAGTGCGATTATGACGTCAGTGCGTACGCCGTGGAATTTCAACAAGATTAATGACAACATTCAATAATAGTAATTATAACATTTATAAGGTATAAACCGTTTTGAGCGAAAACGAAGAAAGACAAATGTAATAATAATTTTGAATTAGTTTACAGCGAGGGAAATATTGCGCTGGCCGTGTGGGTCGACACTGTCGTCTAGCGCACGATGATGAAAACATTATTTTATCAACACAAATACAGTTTTGATAATGATATTATTCTTTTATTCGCTAACACGATAATTATGTTTTATACCTTTCCGCTATCGCTATCAAACGGGATATCGCTTCGAGTGCGCGCCAGTCAGGATCTAAATCTATCAACAATTTTACCGTCGCTTATGTTGAGACATAATGCTTAAATGTATTTGTATCGCCGCAGTGTTATCCGCATGTTGTCAAAAATATCGGTTTGCCGGCACAAACGACGCGCGTTGATATTGATTTCGATGAAAATGCGCTTACCGTTTGATTAATACGGCCATAACCTTCAAAAGGTGGTGCATGCACCGCAGTCGATGTAGAGATGAACGCAAAACGATAATAATTATAGGATATAGTGAAATGCGTTTATCGCGACGTACTACATGGCGTAGTAAAACAATCATTTTGTGAAACGCCCGTATACATAATAATAAATTCTTAATTTACCTGGTCGTAAAGCACCGCATTGTTATTGGCCGCGGCATACGGTAATAATCGTAGCGAAGCGCCGGCGGTGCGGTTTAGAACGTGTAGGGCCAACGTCATCGTAGTGTCTCGACTCCGCGATAATAATATAATACACCTATATTCCGGCGTTGTGACGGCGTATGTTTTTACCGCAGTGGCCGCAATTCTGGTTACCACTGTGTTAACCATGTGACGGGTGTTGAGCCAATCGGGTGCGCGGGTCCTTCGGGTTGTGCGTGCGTGCGTGCGCTTTTCGTGCGTGCGTGCGTGCGCGAGTGTGTGTGTTGGTGTGTCCGCCATTTTACGCGACTCGCCGTCGTCGAACATGAACAACAACGCAGCTCCGGGCGCATCGGATAATGATTGTCGCGTTTCCGGCCTGTGATTATGTCCGTACGCATTATTGACGCACGCCCGTCTTTCGGCCGAAACTGTTTCGCGTGTACCGCCGCGTCGTCGTGGTCGTGGTGTCCGCGGTCCGCCGGCACCTCAGCCGTGGTGTTTGTGTGACGTCCAAGACGTCGTCGTCATCGTCGTCGTACCAGGCGAAATGTTTAACGAAAAATGACTCACTCCAGCCATCAGACCAACGGCGCCAGCTTGGAGGATTGCCACACAAACTTCTTCGCCCTGGTTAGTAAGCACATCGTTATACCCGCTCACGTCATCGCGTACCTGTCACTCTATTACGACAATATTTTTATTTTCATTTTTTTACATCTCCCGACAACCTCCGACCACCACCTCTCCACGGAGGAGATCCATCACCCTTGGGTGTAAGGCCCTCGAAATCGACACCCCCTTGTTGATGTCCTGTTCAAGGCGGCAGTCCGCTGCTGTAACACATCAACCGACGACATGACTAACTTTTTACATGGACTGTTGTTGTTGATACCTTTAGCCTTCTTCGGTCGGTCGTTATTGTTGATGTGCTGCTTCCATAGGTTGATCGAATATTTGTATTTGTCTTTATAGGTGAAAAGTGTTTATAATTTGTGGCTTATACGCAACAATCTCTGCAGTATTTGGATTGCATGTTGACCTATTTAGAAAACTTAACTTTCAATTGTTATGTTATGTTTTGGTGTAGATTCAATATTTAAATTATTGTTTTCTAAATTTTTGCGGATAAATATTACTAATATTGAGCTTTGGTATCATGGTTATGATACATTTTATGAAAAGAAAAAATAGATAATTGATATATACATTGAAAGGATACTAAAAATTCATAATTGTTTATTGTCATAAAATTATTACTATTTATTATTAATTTTATTGGTAGATAATTTCTATTGATGTATTTGATCCCTTCAATTTTTTAAAAAGCTTTAGCTTAACATCTAAAAAGGTATTGAATACTTTAACAATTAGTATTTCCAAAAATGAAACTTTTATATTTTTGGCTCCAAACATTATATTTATGTACATAACTATAAAGTTAAGATTTTATTGGTGATTCGTCTTGTCTGATAAACAGGTCAAATAGTTCTTGGTCAATAATGATATTCGATACAAGTATTTTTGAATTATTCAATTAGCACTGTTTTACTATTAAATTATGAAGTTTATTTTTATTTCTGTTTATGTTCTTGGTGTTGATTTATATTTATATACATCATAACATAAGTATGATTTGCAGTATGTGAGGTTTTTGAGATTTAGTTATTTAAAATATTGAAAATGTGTCTTTTATACTTTATTCAAATAATATTTTTGTATTTTTTTTATAACTTCACTGTAAATTATATATTATTTCAGTGATTTTAGGTATATTTTTGCCTATTTTATTCCATTTTATTGCTTATTCAGATAAGAAGTTACACAGTTGACTTCATTCATTATTAACATTTTATTATTATAGTGATGTACCTACCTTTTTTAACCTAATCATTAAAAATAACAAAGATATATCATGCTATTTTCAAAATTTAAAGAATGTATTATTAATTTGTAGTTTTATTTTTAAAATTTAGATTAGCAATACTAACAAAAAAATGTTTTCAGTGTTTTATAAATATATATTGTAGGCTTTTAATGTTGAAAATATTATCAAGTTTTAATTTTTACCCTTATTTTAACTGTTAAAATCACGGTTAAAAGTTGATTTTTGATGAATTTATTACTCTATTTATTGTCTATTAAATTAAAGTCATATAAAATTTATTTTATTAACATATATTTGAATTTTTTTGGACAGTAGGCATACTTTTATAACTATCATCAAACATTTACAATTTTTACTGTTATTGTTTTATATTAATTATATTTAATATTAACAAATGTAAATTTTTATATTATTAAACCATAACAAAGCAATTTACACTAAAAAACAGCTGTTTAATCATCTAATTAATTTTTTTCTTTACTTTAGCAACTGAAATGTATATATCTGGTTAATACATTTAATATTTATGATAAAAAAATATTTAGGCATAAGTATAATATATTTTATTACCAAATTTCATTGATATAATTTTTTTTACTTTTGTTATAAGTAATTTGACATTTTGATAAATATTTTATTCAAAAATATTATATTTATTAAAAGAATAAATTAATCCTTATATTTTTTTTCATTGTAAAGATGTTAATACATAATTTTTAAAGCTGAGCCAATAACCGATATTCCAATTTATATTGCTGATATAAAACCGATTCGCGGTCCGATATTTTATTTCCATGAACCGATATAAAAAAAAAATTTAAAAACCTGATAAAGTTTTCAAAAACCAATACTTGATATGTAATCTGATATAACATTTAAATTGTGTGACACATCAATACATTTTAGATTTCCATAATGAGCAATAATAACAAATTAATAAATAATAATTAATAATTTTACATATTCTTTTAATTGAATAAATAATAAAAAAAATACAATAAATAACTAAAATAACTGAAATAACAATATTCTATCGGTTTGGAAAAAAACCGATACCCGATTAAACTGATAGTCCCAATATTAGTATCGGCCCAGCTTAAATAATTTTAAGTAACTTAAAATATAAATGAATGATCTAGTAATCTATTGATTTGTTTATTATAGGAGTTGGTATTTTGCATAATTTTAAAATATACAAAAAATATATTGATCTATTTAATATAAATTTTGGTGAATAATTATTTAAGAAATATTTAAAAACATGTATAATGAACTTAAAAATTAACCTTATAGTCTGTATGTAAAGTAAGCCAAATTGTTTTTAAAAAATAAAGTAAATATACCTACTGCTAATTATTTAAATTTGTATTTATTGATGTTGATTGGTTTACTACTTTTTACTTTTTTTTTCTTATAAAAATTTGCAAATATTTGTAAAATAAAATTGATCAATATTAATTTATTATAAAAACTTAAAATAATAACGTAAAATTGTGTTTACTTATTAAATATATTTACATTTTTTGTTGTGTCATTTATAATTATGTATGTAATATTTTGTCTAACTATTTTTAGCTTAAAATTTAAAGTTGTTGCATTGATAAGTAAATTAAAGTTTTATTTATTTTAAGTACTTTATATTTTTTTCATAAAATAAAATATTTTTCTTATCTTAAGAGACATTTTTCATTATCTCTCTAACTCCAATTTTCACCCTATTATAAAATGTAAAATCCTAGGTATATGTTATTCTTAAGGTTTTATTTGTCGGAAAATAGTCAAAGGGTTAAATCTTTTATTTATTTTTCTGACTAGTGGTCTTTCTTAATAATTACCAAGTACTATTATGATGTTGGACAAATTGACCGTTCCTATATCATAGTCAAAACAAATTTATTTGGTCTTATATTAAAAACCAATGACACCTACACTTCTTGGTATCTGAACAGTTTCTCCTACCATAAATCCCGTTGGTAAAATACGGAAGTCGAACATATATACTTTCTCAGTTAAACGAATGTTGTTTACAGTCAACAAAAGCGCCGCCACTATGTGTACCTCTACGGCTTTTGTTATTATTGTTTTATAATTATTGACAATATTTTTTTTATCATCAAACGCCATGGTTAGACGCACGCACGCTCATAGATAAGCGGACACATGGGTTAAATTTGCATTTTCTCCGAGCTAATAATATCTATTTCTACGACCACATATTACTATCTTTTATATTACAAAATCATGGAACATTCATACCGTTAAATTTCTGAGCAATCAATATGTTTTTTTTCCGTAAAATATTTTTCTACTTATTTATATACTTAAATAACGAAAAATATTTACGTACGCCGCCTGCTTACATACACACACACACACACACACAAATAGTGGCAATGCCCTGTGTATTTTCTAACCGCTCTCAGTGGTTCTCAAACAAAAAAAAATTGACTGCTGACATTATCATTGTTTTTTTCCATCTGAACATTTCCGTATTGGTTTAATATTGATTTTTCCCGCGCCTACCGGCCGGACGACCGGTGCCGCCGCCGTCGCTTAATACACTCGCACACACCTTATTGTTGTTGATCTATATTTCTTCAAGGAGTTCTTATGAAAATTTTCGTTTTTGATACACGGTGGTGGGTCTGAGAGTCATAATGCTATGTAATAGTAATAGTTGTGTGTTCATTCACGGGCGACAATGATATTATTTGTGGTTGCTTCCGATGTGTGAGTGTGCGTGACACGACTAACGTGTGTACTATACTATACAAATCGTATGATCCTAGTACGTCTGACCATATCGTTAGCTATGATGTTTAACAGTTTATTGATATTCGCACTGTTGTTTTTTTCAACGTGATGCGTATACAATTATTTGTTATAATATTGATACCTAAATTAGAAAATGTTGGGTTTAAAAACTGGGTGTTTTTTGGATTGTAACCATATATACTAATTGTAATGTACGCGCGCCGACCAGCCACATGGCCATCAATTACATGAATATTTTTTATTTTAGTCTTATAATATGTAACTTTCAAAATATGTGTGCGTTATAGTTTTATTTTTTGATCAAGTCCTTTCTCTCTTAAACGTCCAAGTAGTGACGACTATAGTTGAAGTACTCAAGAATTTTTGGGTCCGTCACTGCCATTTAACGTGCTTAAATATAAATTATATTACGTTATGTGTATATGGTTAAGCAACCAATTGTTTTTTTTTATAATTACTATTGAATATTTAAGTGTTTAAAAAATAAACGGGATTAGTGGAGTGAAGGATCGACATTGTAGTCGAGAACGCGAGCCTACTGTACGTGTCAACGTTGTTCCCTCGTTTCACCCTTCCCGCAAAACGGGTTCACTTTTGTAATAATAATATAATTTCGGTGGGGTGATAAACTGCGGCGGCGGTAGCGTTTACCCGATAATAAATCTATATGTAATGCATGTGTATTTCTGCGCGCGCGTCTCCCTTATCACCCCTTCACGGCGCGATCGTAGTATTAATAACACGTAATCATTGGCATCTGCAATCGTCCTTAGTCCTATAGCAATTAACCATCATCGTTGCACTGTGTAAAATAGAAAACCCATAGTCTCGTCTCTCCACTCCCCATCACCACCACAGTGAAAACACCTATCGCATGAACGTTGTGTCTGAATGCGCGTATTCTCCGAGTAATGAAAGTCAAAGAAAATCACTTTGTGGCAACAACGGCGCTGGTTGATTATTTTTCGCTTTTCGACCAAGTTATGTGTTAATTATTATTTTGACCGACAACGGACAATCATAAACATCTCAATTATCGATTTTTAGACGTTCTTTCACCCTGACCCAACCGGTTCGAGGGGGTATTTTACTCTCGTCAACGGGTTGATAGCACGGTTGAAGCCTAATTGTTGACCGCCGTCGTTCTCTCCTTTTAGTCGACCGATACGAGTGTATATTATATATATATGTATGTGTGTATTTATTGTTACGTGCGTTGTGGCGGCGTTCCCTCGGAGTTTCACCGTCGGCAGATGTTCTTTTCGGGTCGACGGGGCCGCCATCGTGCGGACACTCCGGGGTAAAATGTCTATATTGTACGAGCGGTGCGGTGGAGGGACTGCGGTGATGGCATGACGACGACGAAAGCCGCGTGTCGTTAGCGGGGGGCGACGTTGCCGCGTTCGGTCACGGTCGGCGATCGTCTTGCGCAAAAATCCGACCGACACCGACCTCTTTCACTTCGGCCGGTGTCGTTACGCCGTAGGATTTACATGCAGTTTCTTTTGATCGTATTGTTGTGTGTCGTGGTGGTGGGGTCCACCATCGCCGCTTCCACCACCACCCGCTACCATCGTCGCCGACACCTCTGTAATTCCGCGTACCGTAACCGGACGCTTGCAGTGGTTACCAAAACATTAGAAAACGTCACGAAAATTCATCAAGGGTTTTTATTTTTCTCTTATTTTTAAATATTTTGTTATTCTATCGTAAATTCGGCCGCACTTCCAGTATTTTCCTTTGGTGCAACCATTTTTTTTTTTACGACGCTGAATGAAACCAATATTATTTCACGATTTGGTTTTATCGAACTATCGCTAAGCATGGTGTGTTCACTACCACCGCCGCCGCCGTTCTCTATTTATTCATCCATAGGTATTTTGTTTTTACGAACGAGGTCACGTACTCTTTTTTTATATATATATATATTTATTTATTATTTTTTCTTTGCCTCCCACCAAAACATTTATAACGACTTTGCCCAGTGAAAATGCAGTGCGTTTCAACAATCATTGTAATTCCTAATAATATCAGAACCATTTCCTGTTCGCTTTTTCTCCGAATCCGCCGTTTTCTCCTGTTCTCCGATTTTCCCCTACCCTTTGGGCCAAGTGTTACCAACCATTCTGCCGCTGAACTCTGCGATTTAGGTATCGTGGGTGGCCCTATTCTGTTCAACGATCATAATACCAAGAAACAACAGAATAAAAAACAATCGTGTTCTAAGCACATCATTCAGGTTATTAACACCAGACGGCTACCGTCCGCCCTCGCCATCAGTCTCCGTTCGCCGAGGGTTAACGGTGTCTTCTTCTTTGGCTCTCTGGTAACTCGTTTACGCAACACAGTTGGCGCGCTCCCACGCGAACCTTCTTGCTATGTGTGCATCTAGAACACCCATTCATACATTACATTATGCTTCGGCAAGCACGAAATACGTACATTTTATAATAAGTATATTATAATTGCATTACCCTAAGGGGCCTCGCACAAGTTATTCTCCGTGATAATAATTGTACTTAAAATATATAATAAAAGTAAATACAGATTGGTTCAAGTCAAAGTCGTAGCGTATAATATAGTGTTAAATGTGTGAGATTAAATAAACCAATGTTATGAATTCTTTATAACTTTCCCTACACTTATAAAAAATAAAAATAAATTTGGTGTAAATTAATATAAATAACTTTCCCTATACTTATTTATATTAATTTACACCAATTTTTTTTTAAAATTTTTTTTATAAAGTTTTAAAGTACTTATGGGAGCTTGATCTAGAAACGGTCTTACCTCGAAATTTGGTTACCGAAAAAGATATAAGAATGTTAAAAAAAAATTGAATAAATATTACGTCCACGATGTCTGTGTACTCTTCACATAATATCCACCCTCCCTTCCTTCGGCATATATATATATATGGTTTTGGCGCCCACTGGAATGCGATGATCCGCCGCGCTGTACGCTTTATGTTCACCGTAACACACCGATGGCGGCGGCGTTGACGGCCTCCTCCGTGACTATGTGTAGAAGTCGTATTATAGTCTAATTTAACTAGAAAATTCGTGGATGGCGGCATCTTTATCGGTTGCTCGAATTTTTAGTATTTGTGTGTGTGTGTGTAAAATAGTTCACTATAATAAAACATATGCGTTCGGTAGAAGATGGCAACTTGTAACGAGGATTGTGTCGAGTACAACTATATGCGTTATCGATGTGGGGGTGCACACGCGAAAGGGTAAATCGGCGTGACGCCACAGGGTCGTTTCGTCCACCAGCGGATATTGATTTCGACTAACACTCGAAAGTGAGGGTGGCGGGTCCATTCCTTTGGGAAGACGAGGATGCATAGTCGATAATGTCTCTGGCCTCTTCTCCTCTCTTACACCAATTCTTCTCGCGCTCGTCGTGCCCGTGTTTTTGTCTCAAAATATGCTCAGCTTTTTTGTTTTTTTTTTCTCGTAAAAATAATATTCTCAACACCGGTTTTAATATGGTACATATTTGTATGCATATTCCCTCTCCAATCTTTGTATAGTCGATTAGACCATATCTCGCGCCTGTATACTTTGACGGTATTTTTGGTATTCTGCGGAATATTTCCCCCTTTCGACGTTATTAGACCGTTACCGTCCGTCGCACGTGTGTACACCGGTGGTGTATAGTTCAACTGACCCTTACACTAACCCGCCACCTCCGTCACCACCCTTTTGTAAATTACACCTACTACCGTTGCTGTTGTCGTTGTTGTTTGTACAGACGGAATTCACCACCACGTGCCTTTGTATAACGGCGCGCAACTACCGCCATCGTGTCGTTTTAGTAGTGTCCCACTTGAACTGTGCATACATTTGTCTTCTGTGTATTCCGTGGCCCTTGCATGTGTCATTGCTAACTAACGTAAGTGTAAGCCCTTTGGTGAAACGAGAAAGAACATTTATCGTTGTTGTACATTCAAGACAAATAATATCGGATCCCACGGCAGTGGGGTATTTGAATAACAATAAAAAAAAACATAAATAGTCTTGACCAATATTGACTTTCCTAGTATATATCTATTGTATTTAAGTTGTGTATGTATGTGTGTGTGTGTATATTGTATAATTTTATAATTTGTATTAATAATAAATTATTTTTTATTAATTGATTTAATTAATTTATATGATTAATTATATTATATTAATTATATAATCATTAATTACTGTGTTTGATGGATAGAACTGTAAATCGAAAAAAAAAATTGTTTATAAATTATAAAAAATTTATTATTATTATAAAATGTGTTATAAATAACTAGATTAAATTAATTTTATTAAATTATTTCATTCTTTATAAGTAGAGCTTTATTAAGGTTACTATGCACTGTAGTGATTATTTGAAAGAAGTGTATTTAATTTTAAATAATATTTTTATAATTTACTTTTTGGCTAAAATAAATAAAATTATTTTTACATTTTATTAATGTCTATAAAAACTAGTAATTATAATAAATATATTATTATATTAGTATTAAATAGTAGTATAATAAATATATAAATTTTCTTATAATTATTTTCATTCAATAAAGAATGTCCATATTGAAGTAGGTATAGAATAAATTTGTAATTAAGTAAAAAATCATTAGTTAGCTTTACCAAATAAATGGATTTGCTTGATTTACAAACTTAGTTAAATTGTTCAGTATAAATATATACAATTTTATACAACAGTCTGCTATTTTGAGAAACATTTAATACAATACGTTCATTTTTTTCATAATTTATGTTATATTTCAGACTGACCTATGCGGTATAAAATGGCGTAAGTTTGTTCATTGTTCAGCCGGTCCAGAAGGACCTCCTGACTGGGGAGGTGGTCCTGGTGGTGGAACCAATGCCTGTGGCTCGGTGCTTGAGGATCCAGTGTTATCCAGTTATACAAGATGTTTAACCCATGACATGTTGGCTGTATGGCGGCGTGTCTCATTGCCGCCAGCCAACTCCCAACAGTCATCACTTGATCCCTTGGTACCTGCTCCACCCACACCAGTACCTGCTCTCCCACCAGCACTATCTTTAAAAGCATCAAAAGAGCTTTGGATATTTTGGTACGGTGAAGAACCAGATCTGACTGGACTTGTTTCTCCTCAACTTTTACTTAATGGTAAGTTAACACTTTATTTTATTAATTGCAAACATTGTTTTAAATATGGTACAAATTGATTTACAGAAGGTGATAATGGTTCATGGGAAAGTGGCCTATCTTATGAATGTCGTTCACTTTTATTTAAGGCTCTTCATAATTTAATAGAAAGGTAAATTTGGTAAATATTCTTCATCTATTTTATACATTTTTTTTCAATATTTGTTTTTTTTTCAGATGTTTAATGTCGAGAGACTTTGTTCGATTAGGAAAATGGTTTGTACAACCTTATTCATCTTCTGAGAAACTAGATAATTCAAGGTAAGTTGTTTTTTATAAACTTTATTAACATTTTCATCATTCTCATGCTCATATTTTTATAGTTCAAGTCATTTGTCATTTTCTTTTGCGTTCTTTGTTCATGGAGAAAGTACTGTTTGTGCTAGTATTGATGTACGACAACATTCTGTTGTACGGACTTTATCTAAAGAACACATAGCTCAAGCTTCCTCTCAACCTCAAAATGGAACAAACGTTCAAGGTAAATTTTATTATTATTTTGAAATATCAAAATATTTTTATTTAATTTTTTGCTGTTCTAGTTATGCTTGCACCATTTGGTCTTGCTGGTACATTGACTGGTCATGTATATAAAAATATGGATGCTGAAACTAGCCGAATGATGGATGAATGGAGCCATTTTTATCCAGTTGTTAATAATAATGGACCAAGTGAATTGTCTCCTGCAGTTGAAGTTATAGTGGGTAAGTCATATTTGTATTTATTTACATTTGTTAACATATTAATTTGTTAAATCTAAAATATATTTAAATGTAAACTTATTATTATATTATTTTGCTATAATTTATTTTATATATATATATATATATAAATATATATAATTTTTATTTATTTGTGTAGGTGGTGTTAAGATGAGGTATCCATCTTGTTATGTTTTGGTAACTGATTTAGATGATAGTACTGCTGAGTTACATAAAAATAATAATAATCTTCAAACCAACCCCCAACAACAACCGCAACAGCAGCAACAACAACATCCACCACAACAACAACAAAGTATATAATTCATTTTTAATTAAATTTAACAATTTTAACATTTTTGTTGGAAATTTTAAAGCATTACCTAAACAACAAGTATTCGTGACTAAACATCAACATCATTCAGACACAATAGTATATGCTTTGGATAATACAGTATCGTCCATACCTGAACGAGCATGGCAAGATTGTGTACTTGGGCCACTACATACAGAACAGAATACCCCATCAAGACCTGAATCACCAACATTGGGTCAATGGCATTTATCTGATCCATTACAAAAATTAACATGTTCCTGTACAAGGTAAGATAATTTATAATTATTTAATAGTGAGAGAAATTGTATGGTGTGTGTTTTGGGAGCTTTGGAAGTCGATCGGTATTTGTTATCGAACCGGCTGTTTACAGGTGTAGAAAAACGAGTTCCAAGCACCAGACACAGCCAATTGGCACACCATTCCATAGACGCACTCCCCTCCCTGATATTTTCGTCGCTCAGCAGCCGCTACCCGATGCCAACAATGCCACCCTCAGGTTTGTGTCTAATGATGAGACGCTTGGGTGGTGAAATGGTGTTATAAATATAACTATATGGGTGGTTGTGTGTGGTGTATAAAAAAAATTTAATTTTTCTAAATTGGATTTTAGCTGAACAAATAATTTTAAAAACCTTTTAATAACAACTAATGATCTTATAAATAATACTAAAATAAATTAACTGTTAATATAATTCATTTAAATTTGGTGTACATGTTGTTTATTTAATAAGTATACTTACTATATTATTAAATAACTATTAATTATGCATACATTTAATTTATTTTAAATGGGGATCATTATTATTTTAAATTGTTAATGTTTGATTTGTGAAATGTATTAATGATCGATTACTGCATATAATAACAATTATTTATCATTTTTATTATAATATAAAATTATATGGCATGCAATGGTGGTAGTGTTGGGTTATATGAACATTTCAAAATTATAAATTTATTTTGTATAAGTGTAAATTATATGTAAATGATTGCATGAACTATTATATTAAACAACTAATATAAATGGTTTTGTCCCTTATTTTCTAAACAATAAGCCTTTTAATTTTAGTTTAATTTAATTTAATAAATGTTTATTTTTTAGGTCAACACGGTTTGGTCCAATGGATAGTCCTTGTGGCCTAGATTCTGTACCTCCTTTGCCTTCAGTATCAACCCCTCCATCTGCTGGACAACCAGCTCCACTTTCAATTCCTCCTCCTATGCTAAGTCCGCACGATGAAAAAATTCCCATCACGCCTCTTTCAGTTGACTTCCAGCCTAAATCTGTATCATCAGTTTCCAATCAAGTATTTTCTCCTTATCCTTCCTCTGCTCCTGCTAGTCAGGAACCTAATAAATCTGGCCGAGAAAGTAATGCTGGTACACCTGCACCAGCTAGCAATACTGTAAGCATACCAGCAACTACACCAACTACTACAACACCAGTTCCAATGCAAACACAAAGTTCAAGTGCTTACATAACATTAAAAAGACCACAGCTCTCATCTAAAGATTATGAAGCTAACTTGGTTGAAGAAGAATTAATGCCATCTAAACTTTTGTATGATTATTCATCCATTGATGCTTGGTTGTATCATCCAGTAAAGAAATTTAAACCTGTTGTACCAAAACAAGAACCTATTACAAGAATAAATAATATAACAGATAATCCAACATCTCCACAAGTTTACATTAGACGAGATACAAGTGTACCCATACTTCCTGTAATTTAAAATTATTATATATTTTATATTATTTTATAATGTTTATTAAATTATATATTTTATGCTTAGGTTGAACCATCTGAAAATCCATTGAATAATTTTAGTAGCTTTGAAGAATTACGAAATAATGCACTTAGATTTAAAGGTGGTCGTTCAGATCCTTATGATTTTGATGATGAAAATGGTGTTTGTTCTAGCAATAATATAATGGTTTCTAATGATTACAAAATGAATACTTCTATATCTGCAATGAAGGTAAAATATTTAATCAATTATTTATAAACAATAAATAATATTGTATGTTTTATTATTTTTAAAAATATATAAATAATATTGCTTATGAAATACACCTAAATTGCTGATCGTTCATGAAATGATAAGCTGTTTAAAATTGTGTGTTAATTTTTTTTTTATGTAGCACGAAGATATCAAAAAAGAATATGACCCTGGATTAATGAATGGGAATAGGTGTATAAATGATAATTTAAGAGATCTTGATCATATGTTCGATAATTCAGATGATTTATCTAGTGATGAAGCTGTGGCATCTGTAAGTATTGGAGGGAGTGTATTACATAATATCATTTTTTTTTTTTTTTTTTTTAATATCATTTTAATATTTTGTAAATCGTAACAAAATTTTACAGCTGCAAATGCAAACACCTCCTGGCTCAAACAAACCAGATGATTGTCTTGGTGGGAGTTTGACAACACTCTTGGTAAGACCTCCTAGAGGTAGTGGTGGTGGCAGTGGCGGTGGTGTTCTAAGGCCTGAAGAATTAGTAAAAATGTTTCCAACTCCTCCATCATTAGAACATAATCCTATAGCATCTCCTTGTCCTGATATAGATTTACTTCCATCTCGTACTTACCAAACAAATTCTTACATAGGAAGTCCTCAACATGACCACATAGATGTAAGTTTTAATATTAATTATTATTATTAAAAAAAAAAAAATTATGATTTTTATTTAATTTTAACCTAGGATTGGTCATATGTGTATAAAACTCCAACTATAGCAAAAATGGTTGGTTCTTCTAAATATGCACCACTCACAAATCTTCCGAGCCAAAATTTACCTCCGTTAATGATACCTTCCAATTGTGTTTATAAACCTTCCACTTTTGTTTATCATACATCACCACAACCTCAACAAATTCAACATCATCCACCACAACCTGAAAAACAAATTCAGTAAGTTTAATTTTAAACATTTTAAAGTTGGTTTTTACTATAATTTATCATAAGTTTTTATCCTTCTACTTAAGATGATAGACCTGAAAACAATGTGTATATTCATAACTTATATTTAATTTTGTATAAGATTTAACTTGCCCTGTACACGGTCAAATTTTTGTTTGACAAACAAGTTTGTCAATTTTTTTTAAAGTGTGCAAGCTTGTTTGATGTATTTGTCAAACAATGTAAATGTTTGACGGTGTTTGATGGAAATTTTGATTAATGGTGTGTTTGACAAACCAGTTTGATAGTGTGCAGCGGTATTTGTCAAATTAAATCTCAGTTATCGCCTTGAAACCATGGAGAACACACACGACCGTCACTTCGCGGTAAGGAGAAAACCGAAGCTATGACCAAGTTATACATATTTATTTGATCTATTGGTTTGATCATATGCATTTTTGTTTGATGAAAACATGTAGTTTGACAAACAAATTTGACCGTGTACAGGCCCCTTTAGCATTATTTAATATGAAAATATTGAGTGAAATTTGTGTATTAAAACCAACAACATATGTACTGATAGAACTAAGTTGTAAGAAAATGTTATAATTAAATCATTAATCACATTAATTGAAATTCAAAATGTTAAAGTAAACAAGAAGTATAGGAACCTTGTTCTTTCATTTTACTTAATAACAACAAGTATTATTTACATATATATTTAAAATATAATATATATAAAATTGTTCAGTTTTTAATTACATAAAATTATTTTTGTTTTAGGATTGTACCTCCACCATTATCTTCAGCTAATAATAATTTAGCTCCAAATATGAATCGCAATAATCATTATCATCATCCAATGATGATGAGTCCATCACCTCACAGTACACCATGGCCTGGAGGAGGAAATCAGTATCATCATCGTCCACCACCACCACAACAACAAGTACAACATCAACAAGTGCCTCCCCCACCTTATAGTCCTGCTCTTTCACAACACCATAATATGAACGTTGTACCAACTAATATGTCACCACCTGTACCTGAAGCTAACTCAATAGTTGTGAATGTTTTATTAACTGACTCACTATTAAATGTCTTCCGAGATCATAACTTTGACAGTTGCACATTATGTGTCTGTAATGCTGGTCCAAAAGTTGTTGGTAATATAAAAGGCACGGATGCGGCAGTTTATCTAACTCATACTTTGACACCAAATGGATATTCATCTCAGTATCAACATCATATGTCTGTTGGAATTCCTGGTAGTTATTAAAATCTAATATCATTAATTATTTATATAATTTAAAAAATATGTATTCATTAATTTGTTTTAAATGTAGGTGATGAAGATGGAATTCGATGCAGTTGTGGTTTTAGTGCTGTTGTAAACCGTAGATTATCTCATAAATCAGGATTGTTTCCAGAAGATGAAGCTGAAATAACTGGACTTATTGAAGATAATCCTGTTCGGATTGATGATAACTCAATGAACCCTGAAGTTCTAGAATTAGTTCGGGAACAATGTGCTGCTGTAATTTATAGTGCATGTAGTTCTCTAGTACGAGCTGCAGCTAAATATCCTATAAATCATCCACCACAAACAGCACCTGTCAACATGTTAGAATTTACTGATACTAATCAAGTGGCTCTACTTGCTCTTGAACAAGGCAGATTAGCTAAGGTTAGTTAAATAGTTATTTTTATACCAGCATATTTTTATTTAAACCTTTATGGAGTATGATTATTTTACTATTTGTTATCTATACATTAAAAAAGTTTTTATTTATTAAAACTATTATTTTGTTCAGTTGGAAGGTGGAATGAATAATCATTGGCAAGTTGAACATCACCGTTGGCCTGGTCATCACCAACAGTCATTACCACCATTAAATAATAATTCTCCTCCTGTGCATAGATGGGCCTATAGTCAAGCACCTGGGCCACGTAGTAGTAGACAACTTATAAGAGTTATGAGGACATTACAACCACTTTTACAAGAAGCTATTCAAAGAAGAAGTGTAACTACAAGGTTATGGGAACCTTACACTGTTACTGGACCACTTACTTGGCGACAATTCCATCGCTTGGCAGGACGAGGTACAGAAGATAGATGTGAACCGCAACCAATTCCTCCAATTCTGGTTGGTCATGACAAAGATTGGGTATCTGTTGCACCTTTAGCTCTTCATTATTGGGACAAATTATTACTAGAACCATTTTCATATTCCCGTGATGTTGCATATATTGTTGTTAGTCCAGACAATGAATTTGTTTTACAAAGGACAAGAGCATTTTTCAAAGAATTAAGTGCAGCTTATGAAATTAATAGATTAGGTCGTCATTGTCCAATTACAAAAGTATTACGAGATGGTATTTTAAGAGTAGGTAAATCAGCTGCTGCTAAATTAGCCAAAGAACCTGTTGATGAATGGTTTTCAATGTTGGGTGAAAATCATCAATCATCAATGTTGAAATTGTATGCCCAAGTTTGTCGTCATTATTTAGCTCCACAACTATCTCAATTTTCTATGGATAAAACTTTATTGGATCCACCGGAAGGGACTACTCCAAGACCTCCACCATCTCCAATGCCACCTCCATCATCAATGACACCTAACTCAGTGGACTCACCTGTTTCATCAAATGACCGCGCACCTACTCCTAAAAATGATGGCTTAGATGATTCCTGTGGATCTCAGGCTGATAAAAGTTTCAACAGTAGTGGTGATAACAATCATTGTGATGATGATGATGGTGAAGTGCCAGCTATTGTTATTTATCTTGTTGAACCTTTTTCCATTGGCAAGGATAGTAGTAACCTTGCAAGGATTGCTTGCCATGGTCTTTTAAGATGTTATAATACAGTTTTGGCTACCCTTCCTGAAGCAATACGATCAAATATTTCTGTTCAGGTAATTTTTAACTATTGTTAATTAATAAAATATTCTTATTTTATTAAATATCTTAATTTTAATTTTCAGTTAATATCTCTAGAAAGTGTTCTAGAACTCGGTCGATCTTCAGATCATCTTAAAATGAGTGATAATATGAGAACTCTGGCTCTATCTGTTTTTAGTCAATGTAGACGGTACTTAACTCACACTTCAAATATAAAAGCCCTAACTGGGTTTGGCACGGCAGCTATGACTGAATTGTTCTTAAAAAATAAAGATGTATGTACATTTTATTAATCACACTTACATTTGAAGTTCAAATTTTAAATTTGTTTTATTTGCTACCTTTATTATATAGGAAAAAAGTCGAACTGCTTATAAAGCATACACTCCTCCTTTCATTTTAGCCGGTTATAGAAATAATAAAACTGGTCGAACAGATAGTGGCTTAGCTGGTGATAGTAGTGATACATTATCAATTCTTGGTGGACCCAATGGAGGGGTGGGGTCTCCATCAGGTACTGATCAACAATGTTCTGTACTTTATGCTAGCTATTGTATATCAGAAGATCAAAGGTGGATATTAGCTTCAGCAACTGATGAACAGGGCATTTTATTAGAAACAGCTACAATTAATATATTCGTACCTTCTAAGTAAATATTATTATTTTTAACAATTTTTAAGTAGTTATTAATGTATATTTTATTTGTAGTAGGCGAAGAAAATCCCCAGCTCGAAGAGTGGGCTTACAAAAGTTAATGGATTTCATTTTAGGTGTAATGAGTCAAAGTGTAACACCTTGGCGGTTAGTTGTGGGTCGAGTTGGCAGAATTGGCCATGGTGAACTTAAAGGTAAGAAAACTATATAAATTGCTTTATATATTTCATATATTTTTAATTAAATTAATGTATATTTTAGGTTGGTCGTGGTTATTAAGTCGTAAAGCATTGATGAAAGCATCACGTCACTTAAAAGAATCGTGTGGTCAATGTAGTTTATTATATCAGAAATCAGATGTACCATCTGTAGTTAGTGCTTGTTTAGTTTCTTTGGAACCAGATTCTTCCTTAAGACTGATGACAGATCAGTTCACGCCTGATGAACGTTTTAGCCAAGCATCTGTTGCTTGTCAACTTTCTACACCTCGTGATGTTTCTGCAACTCATATCCTAGTATTTCCAACATCAGCAACAACACAGGTAATTTATTATTCTGAGTTATTAAAATGATCTTAACGTAACAGCACATTTTTTTTTTTTAGTCTTCACAAACTGCGTTCCAAGAACAACAAATAAATGGCCCAGAACTTGGTGATGATGAATTATTTAGTGCATTTAATGAAGAAGACATGCCAGAAGGTATGGAAGGTATGGGGGACTTCAACGACATATTTAGCACATGGAATGATTCGGATGCTGTGGGAAATACAAGTTTGGGACTTCCGACTAGTGGTGGCTCAGGTGTCATGGGTGGTACAAGTGGTAATGTTATTGGAGGCAATATGGGCTCTGGATCTTTAGGTGGTTCTATGGGAATGGGAAGAGGATCAATGGGAACTAGAGGAGATTGTTCCTCTCAACCTGGTAGCCCACCATCTTCACAGCCTTGCAGTCCTTTTACTTGTGGATCATCATCTTATAGAGTATGTAAAATATTTTACAGAAAAAATTGTATTGTTAACAATGTTATTTCACTTTTAGAATGGTAGTTGCTTGGATGGTCATGAAGAGGTAGGAGCATTACTTCAACAACCATTGGCTTTAGGTTATTTAGTATCTACAGCTCCTACTGGACGTATGCCCACATGGTTTTGGGCATCATGTGCACCAGACATAGAGAAATGCAGTCCAGCATTTCTTAAAAGTGCATTGCACATGCATACTGTGCAGTTGCCTAATAATGCTGATCCAGCAGCTGCAGATCTCCTTCATCCAACATCTGCAGTTTCAGCACATCCTCTAGATTCTCAGTACACCACAGACGTTCTAAGGTATTTATTAAATTTTAAACCAAATCGATCTTATTGTTTGTAATAATTTTTTTTGTTTATACAGATATGTTTTGGAGGGTTACAATGCATTATCATGGTTATCATTGGACTCTAACACTCATGATCGAATGTCTTGCTTGCCAATACATATGCAAGTATTAATGCAGCTATACCACACTATGAATGCTCTTATATGACGGTAACATGTTTTTCGAAATAACCTAGTTAATTTTTCGTGAAACATTTCCTTTATTGTTTCAGTTAATTTTAGGTCAATTAAGGTGATATTTATTTAATGTAAATTTTTAGCTTTATTCTAAGAAGAAAAAAAATTAAAAAAACAAATTGAAAATTATCTGGACACCATTTTAGTGTAGACAAATGTTTATTACAAATTTTTAACAAATAACATGTAATATGTAGGTACCAATAGATAGTAAATTTTAGGGAAATTTTATTTTATACAGTGCGTTATAGGCAAATTGTGAATGTAATATTATTATTATTCTTGATACATTATTTATATCTTTTTCTTTTTTTTTTTTTTTTTAAGACAATTTATGTTAAATTGTCAAGGAACGAGTTACCATAAAATATTGTGTCGTTTTAATGGTTGTTCATATTTAAGTTTTTTTTTTTTGTACATTATAATTTATTTCATCTTTTGTATCATTCTAAATTATTATTATTATTATTATTTTTTTTTTTTTAGTAAATGTCAATTTTAGTCATCCATAAATGTGACTGTTGTTGTGTTTTAATGTCTGGCTTTATATTATTATTATTATATTTTTTTTTTCGGGCTTTTATTTCCCCTTCTCTTTTCCGTTTTGATCGGACTACTTGTATATTATATATTTAAAAATGTATTTTGGTTTATTATAATATATTATCATTATTGAATTGTACATATTTATATGTATGTATGTATATGTATGTATACATATAGATGTATGTATGTGTATGTATATATATATATATATATATTTATATATTTTATTAACTATTTATGTAAAATATTTATTAAATTGACCAAAAAAGTAAAAACAAAAAAAAAAAATGAAACCTGTAGAAACTTCAACAGAATTGTAGCCAATTTGAACAAATTAAATTATATATTAATCTAACCAAAGTCAATATTAATACATAAAACATTTTCGAATAACAATGCAATTAATATTACAATAAAACCTTTTTTTTTTTCTTTTTTCGTTTTGTACAGGTAATAGCATGTAAAAAGTAATGTTAATAAATTATCAATGTTACAAAATTATTATTAAAATACACATATTAAGGTTTGTACAAAAGTAACGAAAGGAATACAGGCGGTTTTTAATATTATTGTGAATATTATATAATATATAAAAATAATAATAACTTGTACACAGGCAATGTTAATGTTATTCCATGAAAAACAACATATTGAAAAAATTAAAAAAAAATTGAGTTTTTTATTTATATTTCCTATTTAAGTCTTGATCACGTTTATTACCATTTATTACATAAATGTTTCCAAGGTATTTTGAATGTACTTGTATGGTTTTAATATTGTTTATTGATTTTTTTGTTGACCAACAAAATTCAAGAATCATACAAATAGTGTATTATAGTTAGTTTTCCTAAAAAATAAAATAATTTGATATGTAAAGGTTGTATACGGTTGTATACGGTATATATTTGTTTCCTCTGCTGTATTTTTATTATTAAATAAATTATAATGTATCTTTCTAACAAATTTATACTAAATTTTTGCAAACAAAAATTCTTGAATATCTTCAATCAAAGGCGCCTGACAATATGAACGTAAACAAATGTTTATTTGTATATATGTATGTACTATATATGGCCCACATATTAATATACACTCTTTATCTTTTTAAGCGGTACATCAAACTATGTTGTATTATGATGGAGAAAATATTTATAATAGTGCATTAAGTATTCCATATGTTCATCGTACGTTGTGCAGCTCGAATGTTTTAAAATATTTATAAACTTGTAATGATCAGTTACTCCAAATGATAATTCTCTATAACTTATTCAGAATATACTGAATATTTATACTACATGAAATATATGAGTACTATATACTGAAAAACTATGAAGCTAGTTGTCTTTAGAATCCAATATAGACTAATTACAAAAGTAAAATTAAATTAAATTATTTGCCGTGTTCATGTAGTTAACGTTTTCAAATGGAAGGTTCCCGTTTAAGTGTAGATTCAAACAAATCGTTTCACAATATTCGTTTATAATGTAATGCCAGTAAACTTACCTTGTAATACCAGTCAGAACTTGATGAAGCCAATGCATTAACTAATACATCACTGAAAACTATGTCCAATGTAACAGATCTAATTGTGGCAGATAAAATTGATACAAGTGTATCTAATGTTAAATGTAAATAGTAAAATGTTATTAGAAATATCAATTTTTATTTTTAGTTTAGAAATTTAGAAATTAATGTATTAATTATTAATTATTTTTATTGGGTATAACTGATAAAATTAACAAAAGTGACATAGATTATTTCATATAACATATTTTATTCTTTTTTTAATATTGTATATTATTATAAACCATTATACAATAATAACCTGATTTGTATTTTAGTACCTATACATAACAATGATCTGGTAAAACAACTTTCAGTGAATTGTCTGGAACTCAGAGATTTGAATATCAGCTGGTCCATACCGCTCAAACATGGAATCTTATCCAAAAACAGTGCAAGGAACATCAGAAAGATTGTTTCAAAAATCCTGGTTTGAAAAATATGTATGGTTAGAATATAATCCATCTAAAGACTCAGCATTTTGTTTACTATGTAGGATTTTTAAGGGTAATAGTTTAAACAGCAGTCAATTAGACGATGCATTTTTTAAAACTGGTTTTTGTAGTTGGTATAGAGGTATTAATCGTTTTAATAAACATCAAATATCTAAATCCCATATTCCTAGTACCCAAGCAATGGCTGATTATTTAAATACTATTTCTATTAATCAACAAATAGATATAAGTAGAAAAGAATATATTACCAAATGTGAGAGTGATCATTTGTGCGCAATAGAGAAATTATGAAGAGTTTGATAGATATAACTTTGTGTCTTTTTAAAGGAGGAAGACCCTTTAAGAATCATGATATAGAAGAAAAAAGTAATCAAAAGGATTTGTATAAAGAACTAGTTAATACTTTTACTAAATATGAAATAGTTTTGAAAGAACACTTTGAAAATGACCTAAGAAATGCAAAATATACCAGTAATAGAATCCAAAATGACCTAATTTGTTCCATTCATAATGTTCTTATTAAAAAAGTAAAAGTAGATTTACAAAATGTCTATGTTTTAATCTTAGCCGATGACACTAGTGATGTTGGTCATCATGAACAACTTTCAATGATTATTCAATATTTTGATGATCAAACAAATAGACCTGTTGAAACTTTTCTTGATTAGTACGGTTAGTTTCTGTTAATTCTAAATCTATATTTACAGCTCTAAGTATTATTATACATTCCAAATTTGGTATAGGTTAGTCATCAATAATTGTTGTATGTTTTGATGGGGCCTTAACAATGTCTGGTAATATAGATGGGGTACAAAGAAAATTCAAAGAGATGAATGCAAACATTTTGTATGTGCATTTCTATGTACACTGCTTAAATTTGTCTCTAATTAATTAAATCACAAGTAATACAAGAAACAAAAATCAAAAAATATTTAACTTTTTAGGATCTGTTCAATTTTTGTACTCCTTCATTGAAGGCAGCCCTACGCGACATGCTATTTTTGAAAATATAGCTAAAGAACATGTGTCTAATCTTAAAACATTAAAGTCATGCTCAACAACAAGGTGGGCATGTCGCTGAGAGACAGTAAATGCTATTAAACATAACTATAGTGCATTATTAAAAGCATTGGATGAAATAATAAAAAACAGTTTGTTGCCAGTTGTAAAAATGAAAGGCTTAGGACTTAAAAGTCAAATCAAATCATTTTATTTTATTTTTTGTATGAATATGATGCAACCTATTTTGCAATTAGTTTTGAAAGTGAGTTCTTCATTACAAACTCTAAAGTTAGATCTTTTATCTGCAGTTAAACATATTCAATCTCTTAAGTCTTCACTAATTTCAATGAGAAATCCATATGAAGAATTTGACTTAATTTTCAAAAATACTGATTATTATACCTTCTAATAAAAATAGGAATATAGATAATGTTACAAAAATACAGCATTTTTTTAAAACTAAATTTGATGAAATAAGAGACAATGTTTACAATTCAAGCTTAGATACATTAATAAATGGTCTGGACTTAAGATTAAAGCAAGAAACATTAGATAATATAATAGGTAATCTTGTGAATGTAGGTATTAAAATAGAAAATTATTACACATAATAATGTGACCTATTGAATAAATATTTCCATATTTCTAAAAAATCATTTATTTCTGAGATAACCCTTTTGCAACAATTAAAAGATACTCCTAAAGGTACTTGCTCTAGTTCTGTTTATAAGTCACTTGACTGGTTAAACAAATGTGATCGATCCAATATTTTTAATAATTTTTTTCTATGTTTAAAAATGTTTGTTATAATTCCTGTCATGAAATGTGGTTGTGAGAGGAGTTTATCTTAGCTTACCATTATAAAAAGCAAACTTAGATCTACTATGGCAGGGTAGACTAAATGCATTATTGTTTCTATTTGTCGGACAAGAATTAAATTCTTCTGTAAATATTAACAGTGTAATTGATGAATTTTAAAATGTAATACCTGTAGAGCGTAGATTAGTATTATAAGTTTGTAAAAAAAAGTTTATGAATATTAAGAAGAGGTTTTATTGTTTTATTTACAACTTAAATTATGTACCATATTATTACCAATTGTTATTTCTTTAACTATGATTATTTTTAAAATATATATTTTATATTGTTATTAATGTCTATTTATTTTATCAAATTATAAATAATAAATATCAACTATAGGCTTGTGGAAAAATACACCTTTAGTGGCTTGGTATTTTACTGTACAACTTTTTATCCAAAAAAACATATAACCAAAACAATTTTAATTTTGATACCCAATAGTAAAAAAAGTAAAATTATGGGACGGTTTTAATGGTGAATTTCAAGAATGGGCCGCATTAATCTCTTGCTGCCCCTGAAACTGGAGTCAGCGCACGCCTATGGTCCCTTTTAATTTAAGTTTCTCAAAGTCCGGGGACTAAAAACTAATGAGTCATGACTTAAAAATAATATTATTTAATATTTACCAGTTGGTAAGTTTTAATTTTTTGTTTTTGGTGGTTTCTTAATAAAGTGGTTAGATATAGACTGGATGAAGAATTAGGGAACGCTCATCAATTTTTGGTAACGTAAATCCCCCCTCAACATTTTTCCCACTTTAACTACTGCTTATAGGTA
Source organism: Sipha maydis (assembly GCA_034509805.1). Lineage (NCBI taxonomy): Eukaryota > Metazoa > Arthropoda > Insecta > Hemiptera > Aphididae > Sipha > Sipha maydis. The sequence continues at coordinate 90,462 of JASXSY010003421.1, forward strand.
TATTTAAAAATGTTTGTGTTGACACTCGAAATATTGATATTTTTCTAATATAGTTTAGAACTATTTACAAATATTAAAATTTGAGATTTATTCCTTTCATAGTTAGTTCACAACAAGACGCGTAATGTAGTGCAGTCGTACAGACAACAAAAACGTTAGAAATTAAAAACTCTTTTATCTAGGTATTGTAGGAAATGGATTTTCAACTTGATGTATCGTTTATTTATTATAGTACCTAAGAAATTTCTTTTTTTTTTTAATTTTCTTTTACTGTAGGATTATAAAAAACAAATAAATTAAAAAAATTATGTCTTACAAAACATAGACAAGAGAATAAAGAACTCAAATGTGTTTTCAAAATTAAAATCGGGGTTTCGTTACCGGGTGAATTTTAAATCCACTTTTTGATCTAAATGCGAGAAAAAACGACCAGGTTTCAACAACCTCAAGAGTTGGGTAGGTAATAAAATAATAATATATATATAAATCCATATTTTATATTCCAGATTTATATGCACTCCCACAGTATTATTTATGTCTTATAATGAGGACTGTATTTAGAATTTAGGTGCCCCGGAACACTTTTAAATTTCACCCCCTCCCTCCCATTTTAGTGCTGAAGGGTGTTGGAAGGAGAGGTGGATGAAAATAAACATATTAATCATATTATTTTTTTATCGTTTTATATTGTACAAAATACAACTGCAGTGGTTAATAACAACTCTAAAATGCAGACAAGATTCAGGCTTCTGCGTATTGTGTAATGTCAAATCAAATCTAATCAAATCAAATCAAATCTATCAAGCAAACCAAGGAATCCTTCAGCGTTCGTTTAAAAATAAGTTTTAAAGAATATTCTATAATAAACTTCAGCTAAATTTCCACCGATAAATCGACAATACAAAATACAATACATAGAAAAAAACATTTAATACAATTATAATAATTCAAAATTAGCTAAATACAAAAAAGAAATAAATAAGAATTTACGGCTTCCAAAATTCCACAAGGGATGGTATAACAGATAAACTTACTATAAATCATATTTTATTAACTAAAAATGAAGTCGTAAATCTATTCAAACAGTATACTCTATTCATAACAGTTCCGTAGATTCTAGTTCTTGCTGGACTTCCAAGTCCACATAATGAATTATTATCATGCCAAAACATCTGTTGTCCAGCCTTGATGTTAACAGCAGTCAGGGTCTGATTAAGGAGTTGGTCACCAGTTGGCTAGGGTTGATTTGGCGCCCCTACGAATGATCGGAGTGGGTGGAGGGTTAGGTTATTGGAGGGTTGAATTATTTTCTGCTTTATTACAATATTTATTTATTTATAATATCTTCCTTTAGTATAATACACTATTGTTTTGTTATTTAGTATTTTATTTTATTTAATTTAATTTAATACATTTTTATTTAATGTAATAAATTATTGACTAATAGGTATTTAGTTTTAAACTGTTGAGTTTATATAAATATAATGGATCCTTCTAATATTGTCAAGTCTCTAGAATATGATACCGACTTTTCTTCACTGCTAAACTGTTTTCCATTATAGGTTGAAATACATGATTATGTAAAATCACTATTCTTTCTTATAATATATTATTATTTTTGAAAACATTTAAAACCTATTATTTTATGTTATGGTAAATAAAACAAATTAATATGAAAAAAAAATATTAAACCTATTTTATGATCAAAAAGTCATGCAAGTCCATATCAAAATAATGAACATCAACATCATTATACTCCATGTTGTTAAAATCAGAACAAAACATTATTCAATATTTAAATATTATTACTGTTGACAATCACTTATATTTATTATTGCTTTTAAGACTTTATTTTTTTTTTATTTAATAATAATTAAAAAATTGAAAATACATTTATATTTTATGAGCAAAAACCCGGGCAAGTCCCATTTCTTTCAAACTTCAAGAATATGTATGCACTAGAAAAAAAATATATTAAGACATGATAGTATGACAACAATGTGTGTGTACTACTCAATATAATTTTTTTTTATCTAATTTCCATTTAGTTTTCATATTCAATTGGCTAATACAATATATTTCCTTCTCTTGAATATATTTCAAAAGTGGACTTGCATTGTTGTTGCAGTGAGCCCTTCAATTTTACTATTAACAGTATAGTGTGTAGAATTGTCATCAATTTTCCTGGTAAATTTTCAGTATTTAGACATCATAAAGTTTAAGAATAGATGTAATCATTGTCATTTCTAGGAAAATATAAATAGTAAGTACTTACCTACATTAAAAATAAAACTCATATTTCCTTAAATTATTGAAAACCGTCCAAAATGAATTTAAAAACAAATCCATACTCCAATCCATACCCAGTGTTATGGAGGATGTTACCCAGGATGGATTAGTCATACTCCTATTAGAACATATATATATTAGTGATAATTTATTTTAATTTGATTTTATATATTTTGTAATACAATTTTCTATTAAATAATTTTTTATAGATCTTACATGGAATTTTATGGACACTAGAATAAATTATATTAAACACAATTAAGTGCTTAAAATATATTATTTAATTACATGCAGGATGATTATATAGGATTATAATAGGATGATACATTTGTTTGTATAGATACAATAATTTGTAAACTAAATACATTTAGTAAAAATTGAGGTAATAATATTTATATATTATGTATATTAAAAAAAACTTCATGAAGAATATAATAATTACATAACATAAACATGACATATTCCTTTTTATGTCTATAATATAAAATGTTCAATAAAATATCTTAATTTATACAAAATAAAAATATAACTTTAATAAAATGATAATGATTATCAATAAAATAATTTTAATAACTATAGCTATAACTAATTAATATAATAATAAAAATACTTTATAGGTAAATATTGAAGAACCTTCAAATAAAATGTTTTTCAACAGTTATAACTGTTGAAATGATATCGTATTACAATTTTATAACCTAGTCAAAATCATGAACTGAGACATTGTTCATGAGCCCCCAAGCGTCTGGCCGCAGGGTATGCGGGCGCATATCCTGCAAACCCCGTGCGCACGCCTATGAACTAGACTCAATTTGTGTATTGAACTCTATGTTTGACATTATCAAGATAAATAATTAATTATATTTTATCTTATCTAGATAATTAAACAAACAATTATACGTTGTATTACCTTAGATCAGCGGTCCTCACTACGCGGCCCGCGGGCCGCATAAGACCCTTTAACAAATTTAATGCAGCCCATACTGAAATTAAATTATATGTATAAATATAATTTATATATTTTTAATTGTTATCATTAAAAATGTATGCGGTCCGCAAGTAATTTAAAAAAATTAAATTTAGTCCTTTCTATAATCCTGATGAGGACCGCTGCCTTAGATAAATAAAAGTGTTATCTATCTAAAGGAATTTAACTAGATAAATTAATTTTTAGTGATTCTATATCACTCGCAATAGTAAAATAATTAAAAACCATCGTAGTCTAATCAATAAGAGGTAACTAATAAGTTGTTATAAGAAGGTAAACATTTTTAATTTAATCCATCCTTCAGTCATAAATATTATTTGTATTAGTATTTATTGTGTGACATTACTCAATAGGTACACATTAATTAACCACCTCCACCCTACTATAGTTGTCATTCTTCTCCCTCCATCTGTTATAATTTTTCAGTGGTCATTCATTAATCATTATAGAGTTATAACTTATTAGTTAATTTTTGTTTTTCTATTTAACCATGGATAAATTACGTTAACGTATATTTGAGAAATCCACTTTGGAGCAATGGATTTTAAATAATTTTAAATGTATTCAAAGAAAACATGAGAAATTGATAAACGTTAGGTATTAATGAATCACAACTTAGAAGTTAGTATTTGGAAATAATGTGATTATGAATGTAACCGCTACCCCTAAAGTTCTTATACCAATTAAACTAACCGTAAAGGTAATTTATTTTCTTCATTTTGCAGAATGCATGAACATTTGGCACCGTCGATGCGGGTCGTTTGAACGTGAAGTCGACGAGCAGGGCGTCGCCCGATTCCGGCCTAAAGTAACATTTTTTCCTTTTCACCTATCCCGATTGCGGCCCGTCCATAGTAGGTAGGAAATACTATTTAAGTGGTTATCAAAACTAAATAAATACCCCGATTCGTATTCGCGATTCATACGATCACCAATATTCGGTGAAACGTATTTTGATAAAAATACAACTATCGTATTCGAGATTCGTTCACCAATATTCGGCGTGGTAATTTCCAGCCATTAAAGATAAAAAAAAACAGATAAACTGCATGATTGAAAGGTCTCTAGTGGAACAAAGTTGTATATTGTACTGTTAGTGTCGTTTGATTCTTCGTTTTATAAAGTTTAAATTATGGAAATTCACAAAATGCTCAGCGAAAAAGATAAACCAATATTAGTAATATTTAAATATAAATTTCGATTTCATAAGTTATTGGCAAATGAAATAGAAAAATGGTGTTGTACAAATACAAATTGTAAAAGTTTTATCAAATGATTTAATAAAGAAATGTTAATAAGTCAAAGTAAATTTAACGTTATTGATCACAATCATGAAGCCAATACTGAACAAATTTTGAAACGTCAAAAAATACGTAATGGTAATAAAAGAAAGACAACTGAAAATATTTGTGAGCGACCGTCAAAATTAATCCATTGTGGTTTAAAAGAAAGTGGTAAGTCCATAATTAATAATTTATAATTTATAATATATACGTATTATTAGTTATAAAATTTTTCTTTTCGATTATATTAATAGGAGTTGAGCGTATTACCACTTCAGATATAAATTGTTATTTATATATTGTTTTATTATATAAAATTTATTATTACCACGTATTTAAATACTTTTTATACTTTATACTTGACTTGTTTTATAATAATTTACATATATCGACGTACTTCATATTATAATAAAAGTTTGAATTTCAAATACAAATTCGTCCAATACACACTTATACAGTATTTAAAATATTGACTTTATTTTATTAATTATTAGGTACCTATTTTGTGAACCAATGTGTTTTTGGACGCAATCGGGATACTGATATTTGGGATAAAATACGACTACTTGAATTCGGGCCGTAATCGGGCATCTCCGGACGAGGGCATACACCGTTTGGGCGAATCGACCCAAAATATAGTCTATTTGGGCGAATAAATATATACCGTTTGGGCAAGGGTTTATTCAACTAATACTACCATTTGGGCGAATAGATATATACCATTTGGGTGGTATAAAAATGCTTATAATTTACATTCAACAATTAATTGAACAAAATCATATAAAATATAAATAATTAATAATAATAACTGTTTAAAAAAAATATTGATATGGATATTAATAATATTATTATTTATAAGTAGGAAGTAATCTACAGTCAAAAAATTAAAATAATAAAATAAAATTACAGATAATATAATTATTAGTAGTTTTTAAAGCAATCTATTGGCCTGATATATTAAACCTAGACATTTTATGTATTCTAATTAATTAATTTAAGATTAATAATGATTAGCAATAATATCATACGTATCTGTCATGAGGTTTTTACCTCGCACAGGTAAAAATAATTTCAGTCGCCCAAACGGTACGTATGATAGTCGCCCAAACGACTATTATTTTTTTGGTCAAAATTCTAACCTTCGCCCAAACGACAACCACTGGTGCTGAAGAATTGTACAGGCAGCTGTTGTCGGCGATTACGGTAGACAGTTGGCCACTACCGATCGTCTTACAAAAAAACGATTCGGCCGAAAATCATCACGACCACCGCCATCGTTGGCGCAACACTGATGAATGTTTTTAAAACACCACTGGCCATTGTAAGGAAATCACTAACCGTAACTCCATCAACCACAATTACGGTGTCATTGGCCAAAACCGCTGCACCATCGGCAATAACCGTTGCACCACCGGTAATAATCGTTGCACCACCATTTATAACCGCCGTATCATCGACCATAACCGACGTACCAATAGCCAGTCCAAATAAAAACTTGTGTCATCGCCCAAATTGTAAAAACCGTTGCTGTTGTCGACGACAAATTATCGCGGCTGCTCGAGCAACTAACAACAATTCTTGACACATCATTTTTAAACTAAATTAAGTTGACTAATACTACCATGTGCCTAGTAGTTAAAAACAAAACAATTTCTTTATTTAGCAGCACTCGTTGGTATAGTAATCTAAGTATTATATTGAATATGGGAAATTTGGAAGAGTTATTTTAGGTCTGATATATGTAATATAGTTTTATGATGAAATTTACGAATTTAATCGTATAGAGTATGTGGAATTAATATTTTTTAATTTTTTTTTTAATTTAGTTGATTAAAACAAAGTTTAAAAAAGAATCAATAGTTATTGTTTTTTAATTTTTAAAACAGTACTGTGCTATACATTTCCTGTCAATCATTAGCGTCTCTAGACCCTTTATAGGGGATAGGGCGAACTTTATACTTGTATTCACAATAAGTATAACTTATTTAATAAATTTCTATACTATCTAAAAATATTAAACGCATAGAGGATTGAAACAAAAACTAGATACTTATATTATAAATACAAAATCTGAAAATAATTTTACTCTCGATCTACTCAATACTTCAGGCGATACTGACTAGTAAACATACATACACATTAAACAAAACACATAACTTAATTAATGTTAATTAATGCATTATTTTTCAAACCATTTTTCAATATATTTTCAGGTAATAAAATACATTTATTTGTAACTGTTTTTCGGATAACAAAAATTTCGCTATCACTTTTCTGACAACTACCCTGTACCCAGTTGGGGGTCATCCGTTATCGTATAAACACGCAAAATACGCATGAGACAAAACCGCACACATATTTTAAAATTCTGGATATCCATTACCGCTTAGGTATGTTTTAGACAATAATTTATAGACAATAATCTATAACGACTATCATATTATAGAAAATATCTTACTATTCATACTGTAATTACTCTATATTTTAGATACTTATAGTATCTGAATAATACATATATTATATATATGTATATAATACATAATGTAATACATACATATTCTATAAAATAAAACATATAGAATATTAACTGTAGAAAATATTGTGTTTGTTTTCTAAAATATTTTTATATAATTTCGAGTAGGGTTTAAACTAGTGTTCTTGATACCCCGGTATTCGGGTACTACACGGGTACCCGGGTTTTACGGGTATTAGCCGATTTACAAAATTTCGGTACCCGTTTTGGATCGGGTACCCGTTATGACTTGTATACTAGAGCTGGGATTTATATGTAAATACATATTTTTTTTAAAATATGATAAATTAATTAACTATTGTAAATGATAAATTCGTTTCACATGATTTACAATGAATTAAGAAATATTTAATTTTACATATTTTTACATATTCCTTAAATTTTGACAACAATTCCAATATGTACTTATAATTCGATGATAGTAAAAGTGTATATAAGAATATGAATTAATAACTAGACATTAGTTTATCTTATCTGTTTCTGTTCGATAACCATAGCTTAAAGATCTTAGGTATGTTGAGGTATGTATATCATAGATAATATTTTTATAGATAATTTTTATATTTTCTTAGATATTTTTTATTCGAATAATTGTGTAATGTATAATTTAATACTGATTTCTTCTTAGGAGTTAAGACTTAGCTAAACCGTTTACGTATATCAAAAACCATCGGGTACCCGAACATTTTGGGTAATGGGTACCCACTACCTGAAAACATTGACTACCCACAAAATCGGGTATTACCCGGATTAACGGGTACCCGGGTTTCTGGGTACCCGGGTATTACCCACATCAAATCAAGACACTTGTTTAAACATCCAAAACACACCCCTGCGTTCGCCACTGGTGTATTGTGTTATGCATTTTGTGCAGTAATAGAAAGTGCCCACCCAGTTATTCACTAGGATCGCTAGGCGTTATTAATATTTATTGAAAAACTCCAACGCCTCTTGTTTCGAAATTTTACATAAGCCGACTATATTATCCATAACTAAGGTGACCACAGGCGCGGATCCAAGGGGTTGGTGAAGGGACGTACGTCCCCCCCAAAATCCCTAAAATAGGTTTAAAATATATTGGGTTTTCGATTATTTTCGTGGTTCAATACAACTACTAACTAGAGTAGGTAATATACAATTACGAAAAATAAAATAATATTATTGACACGGTCCCGCGGTAGGTGGAGGTACAGCACGTACACCACTATCGCGGACCGCGCCAGCTCTCTACCCAGCCACAACCTGGAGCAACGACAATACCGGCCCGGCAAAACCTCACCTACCTCGTATATCGGACAGAGGGGGAGGGACCGTTGCCGGAAACCGGTGACAACGTACTCACCGTACCGCAAAGGCGGCCTGTGCTGTTTTGACCGTCACTTTACGTGTATCGTTTTTTCATAGTATTTTATATAGCGTCACTATTATTTTTAATATTCCACTTGTTTTGTGCGAATAAGTGACCGCCATATTTGTTATTAATAGATTTAATATACGTTATTTTTGTTGATAAAATAAGTATCGCAACATTTTTTTGACCGGCACCCTCGACATAAATACTACCCGGGCCGCGTCATTATTTTATATTTATTGTGTATTGACTAGTGTGTTGGTATGTTATAGCTAATTGCGTTCCGGTATTGATTGCCGTCGATGATAAACAATTTCCGATGTACTTATTTACAATGGTAATTTCTAATAATATCATGAAAATAAAATATGTCAACATAATTGTTGTTGCTTTTACGTATTATGTTACAATTCAGGCAGGTTAGTCGTAAGTAAACAATTTATTTGCGCCCCTCCGTAAAAATTTCTGGATCCCCCCCTGGGTGACCATATATTATTCTAGTCAAAACGGGATAGAAAAAAAACAATTTTAATAAAAAATATTTTTTTTTAGTTAAAATAAATATTAATATAATGATGTACTATTATGGTTATTAGACTATTAGACAAAAATATTAAATTTTATAGGAAACTAGATGATCCCGTGCACTTCGTTGCTCGTTAAATATACCAGCTCTATATGACTCAAACTTAGTTCAATTCGTTAATTAATATTCGGTGGATGATGTTCTAGATTTATCTTAAGTTTTATGTTGCTATTTAGTGCTGTTTGTACGTAAGTGTAATAATTTAACTCTAATAAAGTATCAAAGTTATACCAAGTTTGACGTAATACGGTGGATTAATATAATCAATTAATACATTATCCTAACCTAACCTTAACGTACTAAAATCCGATGAATAAAAAAAACCAAATTTAACCTTTTTTAAATTAGCCTATCTTCTTCCCACAGATCTGCACACAAACATTCATTTATTTATAATAAAGCTAATCCTGTGTATTTCGTGGCCCGAAAAAATTACAAAAAAATTATGATTGTTCAACTCCTTTGTGGTGTAACTCACTGCACTAAGTGCAACACAGCCACGGGAGTCAAGATCATGGGAGCCAAGTAATCATAAGAGCCAATTAACAAATAACAAAACACCAAATAATTATTATATTAATTTTATATATTACCAATGGCAACCATTAATAAATAAATCTTCTTCTTCTTCTTCTTCTACTTCGCCTTCCTCCCAACTATATGGGGTCGGCCACCCTTGTCCTACACCTCCACTTTACTCGGTCAATCACATCTCCTCTGCACACACCGACAGCCCTCATGTCATTCTCCAAAGTCTCCAACCATCTCTTTTTTGGTCTTCCTCTTCGTCTTTTCCCTTCAACGTCCATCTTCATAACCACTCTTACTGCATTCGTTTCCTCTCACCTCATCACATGCCCAAACCATCTCAGCCTATTTTCTCTCATCTTGTCCACAATTGGCGCTACACCAACACTACCTCTCACGTATTCATTCCTTATTCTATCTTCTCTTGTCACTCCACTCAACCATCTAAGCATTCTCATTTCCGCGACACTCATTTTTTGTTCTATTCTCCTGTTAACCGCCCAACACTCTGAACTATACAGCATAGTTGGTCTCACTACACTTTTATAAAATTTACCTTTCAGCCTAATTGGAATTCTCTTATCGCATAACACGCCCGATGCTTCTCTCCATTTCATCCACCCGCACATAATCCTTTTTTTCTACATCAATGTCAAAGCCCCCGTCCTTTTGAACAAAAGATCCTAAATATTTAAAGCTCTCAACTTCACCTATCACATCACCATCTATTGTCAGTTGTCTCCTCATTCCTTCAACTTCTTGGTCTCTTTGTCCAAAATCATACTCAATATACTCAGTTTTATTTCTACTAATTCTCAATCCCTTTTCTTCGAGGGCTAATCTCCACTCATTTAACCTATTATTGACAACTTCTAGGTTTTCTCCTATCAGAACTATATCATCCGCAAACATCATACACCATGGTATCTCACCCTGTATCTCCTTTGAAACCTCATCCATTACCACTGAGAACAGGTAGGGGCTTAGAGCTTAGAGCATTAATAAATAAATATTATTCTCAAATCTTATAACCCCCATAGCAACCATTTATAAACAAAAATTTCTATCGTAAATCTCAAAATTCCTGTTTGAGAACCACCCAATGTCTAAGACATTTCGCCGCGACCGTTTCGTCGCCGGACTACTCGCTGTCGGGCTATTTGATGCAAAGAGAACCTCCCACGAAATAGTAGTTGAGTCGCGATAACTCGAAGTTGAAGGGAGATAAAAATTCACCTCGAGATATGTATTATTCGAGATACCTAACTCGAATTTTTATCAAAATAAAATCAAAACTTCGAGTTACCTATGTAATGAAATATAATTTTAAAATTTTACGATAAAAACGTCATTACAAATATAATACATTTATGTTTAAACATAAATGCTATACAAAAACTAAATAAAATTAAAAAAATAATTACAATGAAATTATAAGTATGTACTTATGTATTATTTATGAGATACAGTAGAAAAATAATTTGTTATTAATTTTTGGTTTTTCGGCTGTTTATTGACAAAATCTTCTAATTTTCCTATGGATTCGAAAATAGAAGTATCCACGCCTTCGACAGATTCAACAAATTGCCTAACAGTTTGTAATGATGACATTGCTTGGTTCGCCGTAATCATATTTAAAGTTGTTTCAGGCTCATAATTTTCATTATTTTCGGAATCACTATTTGATATATTTATACCCATGATTTTGTTATCAGTTAACATTCCACTGACTACAACATTATCATCGATTGTAGTATATGATTGAAATGTAATCTCTTGATCTATATTAAGTTTATCTGCTACAATTTGCCAATCATATCCGCCATCATCATCGTCATTGTTTTCTAAACCATCACCATCACACTGCTCATCATTAAAATAGAATCCAGCTTTTTTGAAACAATTGACAATTGTACTTGGTTGTACATTACGCCATGCTTTTTCACACATACGCATGGATTGTAATAGATTTATTGAACATTGTCTGCCTTCATCAATATCGTAAACAATTTTTCGAATAATTTCTTTGCGGTATAATGTTTTGAAATTTTGTATTATTCCCTGATCCATCGGTTGTAGTTTAGATGTAGTATTTGGAGGCAAAAATTCGATTTTTACAGATTTTAAATTGATATTAGAATGAGCTGTACAGTTATCAATAAATAATAAAACATTTCTTTGATTTAGTCGCATTTTTTGATCAAATTTTATAAGCCAATTTTTAAATAAATCACCAGTCATCCATGCCTTTTTGTTTGACTCATAATCTAATGGTAAACTCTTAACTCCTTTAAAACATCGTGGTTTAGTTGATTTCCCGATTATAAGTGGTTTAATTTTTTCGGAACCTGACATATTTGATCCTAAAAGAATTGTTATCCGTTCTTTGCTTTGTTTGCCACCTGAACAAGTTTCCCCTTTCAAAATAAAAGTGCGGTCGGGTAGGCATTTAAAAAACAATGCTGTCTCATCCACATTAAATACATCATCGGGAGAATATTCTTTTATGATGTTTGATAACTTTCCTAACCATTCATTACATAAAGAGTCATTTACAGAAGCACTTTCACCACATATTTTACGAAAAATTATGTTATGACGATTTTTCCAATTTCCTAACCAGCCTTGACTTGCTTTAAAATTAGAATAACCAAATTGAGTTGCGAAATATTCTGCTTTTTCTTTTAGTATTGGTCCACTTATAGGTATATTTTTATCTCTTCATTGAGTCAACCATTTGAATAAACATACCTCTACATTTGGATATTCTGCTGGTTTTGATCTTTTACAGTTACCTTTATTGTTTTCAAATTTTTTTAAAATGTCCGCCTTATTTTTTAAAAATGTCGACAGCGTATTTGGAGGAATATTAAATTCTTTTGCGATGTCTTGTTTTTTCCGGTTACCATTCTCCACCAATTGTATCACATGAACTTTGTCAGCTATAGTTAAATGGTTTAATTTTCGTTTTTGAGACATGTTTAAAAACATTAAAAAAACATTCACGACAATTACGACAGGTAGAGTGTAGACACATACTAACCAATACATATTTATTATTATGTGTGCGCTAATAATCAGTTTCTATTTACTCGTTTAATCTTTATTATACAGTACTGAAGTAGATAAAACATAATACATATTAATTAATACAATGATCATGAAATACCCAGAATATCCAGATATAGCAGATATAAAAATACACTTCGACTAAGCTATTCATCACAATTTTATATTCGAGTTAACAAGACTTATAATACATTGAGTGTTATTATAATTTCTAGGGGAATTAAAAAAAAATCGAGTTATCGAGTTCTTCGAGTTATCGAGGTTCGAGTTATCGCGACTCGACTACAAATAATGTACTTAAATTATTAAAGATTAATAAACAACAATACTAAAGTTATGATATTTTTCCAAACCTCACCACCCGACTTTTTACATGCATTCATATCTATATATATATATAATAATAATAAAATATAGTATACATAGTTATAAAATAAAATCAGAATGACGGTTTTGCTATTATTTTAATAACCTCTTCAACTTCAACTTCAACATCGACTTCACGATGAATATTCTGTACTACTAAGCCACTTACCTTAAATGTACTTAAAAAGTGGGTAAATGTAAACTCCCCTAAAAAATTAAATAGTAAATTCCCCTAATAGTAAACTCCCATAAAAACATTTTGCTACCATATTACACTAACGTAAATTGCCCTAATAACATTTTGCTACCGTATAACACTAACGTAAATTCCCCTGATAAAATTCGAACCATTTAGAGTAATCCAGAGAACACTACGTGGAGGCGGTTCTAGTTTTCTTCCAAAAATATTTGTATTTTTAATTGCATATATATTTCTTTATTCATATTTTATAATTAGAAAAATGCATTTTCATCGTTATACTATTAAAATTATTAAAGTTGATATTATTGAAATTATTTTTTGATGGAGTAATAATGTGAAACGGTTTTTATATAATGAAATGTAGTAATTTTTTGTTCTTTATAATTTTCTATTAGCTGGTTTAATAATTGTTTACGTCTTTTTGACTTATTATTATTGTAACTATTTGCTTTGTAATTTTATGTAAATTTCTGATTGAAAATTCTTTAGTGTATCAATAAACATAAAAATATTTGGATGGCTTTGGTAAAACTTTGATTTAAAATGAGCATGGAATGATTCATAAGCATTTGTGGATTTTGGTTATTCGGAAGATGCTTCTGCCCAGACTGTAGGTAGAAAAATTGCTCCTTCACCAATATATGTATTTTTTAAATAATCATAAAATGTATCCAAGCGGTCATCGTTTGGTTTAGTATAATACGGTAGCCAAAATGTTTTAGGGGAATTTACGTTAGTGTAAGACGGTAGCAAAATGTTTTTAGGGGAATTTACATTAGTGTAATACGGTAACAAAATGTTTTTAGGGGAATTTACATTAGTGTAATACGGTAGCAAAATATTTTTAGGGGAAATTACAATATTTTAGGGGAATTAACACGTGCCCTAAAAAGTACCTTAAATGACCAATATAATTTGCATCGAATAGCCCGACAGCGAGTAGTCCGGCGGCGAAGCGGTCGCGGCGAATAGTCCGGCGGTGAAAGAGTCCGTGGTGAAACGGTACTGCGGCGAAACGGTCCTGCGGCGAACTGGTCTGCGGCGAATAGGTCCGCGGCGAAACGGTCGCGGAGAAATGTCTGGCGGCAAAATGGTCGCGGGTCCGCCTCCCGGGGATGATCAATCCCCTTTTTAAATTAGCCTTAAACGTACCAAATATACACAGAAAATTTCATGAAAATCGGTCAAGTCGTTTCGGAGGAGTTCGATAACTAAAAAGGTTATTTTTTTAAGGTTATTTATTTTTTACTTTTTAAAAGGGCTGTTTTTAGGGTCTTCTCAGCAATTATTCGAATTTTTCTCGCTGTAAAAACCATCCTTGGATTTCAACGAACATTAAAAAAAAAATTGGCCAAATTGGTCCAGGCGTTGTTGAGTTATGCGCTTACCAACACATTTTGCGATTGCTAATAGGGGGTGTAGATGGGGGAGTTAGGCTATCAATTAATTTGATAAAAAAATGCCTATAACCTTCGGAGGTACGTGAGCAAGCACTGTGCAAAATTTCAGGACGATCGGTATAATAGGTATTTTTATATTTTATTAGTATAGTTTTATTCCAATACACTCACCAAACAGCCCCGATTTCGTACAAGTTGTACGGTACAATGTCAACCGTGCAATAATTCAGTATATACACGTTACATGCACAGATAATAGTTAAATGCAATAAAAACAATAACTCATCGATGAATTAAAATTAATTATTGTAATTTTTTACTATTATCTGATAACATTTTAGTGTCCCGAAAATTTTCCTGAGGACAACGGGACATATGGTAACCTAACCTTATCCATAACTGATTCACTCAACAAATAATACAATTCTTCAAAATATTGTAAAAATAACTACGTCTGTCAATAAGACCTTCGATTAAGATTATATATCATATGCCATATATCTATCGATATTGATATTCGTAAAATTATTCTTAAAAATAATTTTTGGAAATATACCTTAACGTCATCCAAACACAGTATTGGTCGACCAACAAATCTTTGATAATTGTACATTTAAAAATGTATTATATTTTTTTATAGATTACTTATATTATTTAAAAATTAAATTTGACTGATAACTGACTAATTGTACTGTAGGTTGTATACAGTGGCGAATCCAAGATTTTTTTAGGGGGGAGGTGTTTGAAAAATGTTTTCTTTGGCCTTAGAATATTTTTTATAACATTGCAGTCAGTGACTTATCAAGGGTTTTTACTTTTTAATGCATTAGTGCACATTTTTTAGATTCTGAACGGAGTGAAGAATGTATTGATTTTACAATGATGTGTGTTTTTTTTTTTTTTTTTTAGATTCTGAACGGAGTGAAGAATGTATTGATTTTACAATGATGTGTGTTTTTTTTTTTTTTTTTTTTTGTGTCTGTCGACACGTTTTGGGGAAGTAAAAATGCTTCGATTGCCTTATGTAGCAACTTTTCTGAAAGGAAAGTGAATCTATTTGGTACTTTGGGGGGTCAAAAGTTAAAAATTTCCAATATTTTTTAAATGCGACGGGAAAAACCATAAAAAAATTTGGGAAAAACGGGAGTTTTTACGCAAAACCAGTTTTCGACATAATCAAATTTTTTATTTTGCTATAACTCAAAAACTAATCGATGTAAATACTTGAAATTTTAACCAAATGTTTAGATTAGCGTTCTCTATACACCATTAAATTTTCAAAGTATTTTGACTTTTATTAAGCTATTTATAGACAATTGAAATTTTCAATTTTTTTAAGTATTTTTTTTTTAAATAACGGTAAAATTTTTTTGGCTGCCCAGAAAATCTTGAAAATTTAATACAAGGTTTCTTATAAGTTGTTCCTTAACTGATAAAAAAAAATCTAAAATCGTAAGTCACAATTTTTTTTTATAAGTGTTCAAAGTTCCAATTTATACGAAATATGTAAAAATCACGATAATTTGCAAGTTATTTTGTAGATAAAAATTCATAAAATTTTTTCTGTTCATACTTAAGGTTCAAAATTTTTACACTAGGTTATGTATAAGCTACTCTTCAAAAATCTTTAAAAAAATTTCTACCGGAATTAGAGGAAAAAATTTTATGACTGTTTGAAATTTAAATATTTACGAAATTGCATAAAATAGCGATTTATTCTCAAACGATTTTAAATATTTTTTATATTTCAAAAAGTATAAGTCGCAGATTTTTGAAATTTCTACCAGTTATTAAGATTGGTATTTCCTTTATGTCATATTTTTTTCAAAATATTATATTGATTTTTAAGCCACTTATAGGCATTTAAAATATTCGATTTTTTTACATTTTTTTTTTATAATCGGTGATAAAAAAAATTTGGCTCGTACAAAATACTTAAAAATTTAATAGAAGATTCCACAGAAGTAGTTCTTAAAGTCATTCAAAAATTATTAAAATCCATAGGCACAATTTTTTTTTATAAGCGTTTAAACAGCGAATATTGACAAAAAATTACATGTAAAATATAATATAATGTATAATATTCTAGACTGACAAAGATATCGGTTTTTTTTTAAAATGCTCTAACTCAAAAAGGAAAAACCGCAACAACTTGAAATTTTCATCAAATCTTTATATTGACGTTCTCTATACATGGTTAAGATTTCAAAGTATTTTGACTTATTTATAGACAATTTAAATTTTCGATTTTTGTTAAATTTTTGTTTTTAAACATCTATAAAATTTAATTGGTTGAGCGAAAACTCTTGAAAATTTTATACTAGGTTTATAATAAGTTAAACTTATCGTAACTAAAAAATATCGGTGATCGGTAAACTCAATTTTTTTTTATAAGCCCTTAATTCTCAAATTTGTATAAAATGTGTAAAAATCACGATGATTTGCAAGTTATTTTGTAGATAAAAATTCATAAATTTTTTTTGTTCATACTTAAGGTTCAAAATTTTAACACTAGGTTATCTATGAGCTACTCTTCAAAAATCTTTAAAAAAATTTCTACCGGACTAAGAGGAAAAAATTGTATGACTGTTTGAAATTTAAATATTTACGAAATTGCATAAAATAGCGATTTATTCTCAGACGATTTTAAATATTTGTTATAATTCAAAAAGTATAAGTCGCAGATTTTTGAAATTTCTACCAGCTGTTAAGATTGGTATTTCTTTTATGCAATATTTTTTTCAAAATATTATATTGATTTTTAAGCCACTTATAGTCATTTAAAATATTCGATTTTTTTACATTTTATTTTTATAATCGGTGATAAAAAAAATTTGGCTTCTACAAAATACTTGAAAATTTAATCGAAGATTCCACAGAAGTAGTTCTTAATGTCATTCAAAAATTATTAAAATCCATAGGCACAATTTTTTTTTATAAGCGTTTGAACATCGAATATTGACATAAAATTACATGTAAAATATAATATAATGTAGAATGTTCTAGACTGACAAATGATATCGGTTTTTTTAAAATGCCCTAACTCAAAAACGAAAAACCGCAACAACTTGAATTTATCATTAAGTCTTTATATTGACGTTTTCTATACATGGTTAAAATTTCAAAGTATTTTGACATATTTTGATTTATTTATGGACAATTTAAATTTTCGGTTTTTCTAAATTTTTCGTTTAAAAATAAAATATACTTATATAATATTTATAAATAACATTGTATTATATTCTAGACTAACATATGAACTCCGTTCAGAATCGTTATTCGTATACAATGATATCTATCATTGCATTCAAATTTAACAAATCCATTATAATAATGACCTATCCTATAAGCGAGGTGCACTCCACCCCTAACTGTACAGCAGAGCGAGGCCCATCCGGTTCTTTTTTTATTTTGCTATAACTCAAAAACTAATCAATGAAAATACTTGAAATTTTTACCAAATGTTTAGATTAGCGTTCTCTATACACCATTAAATTTTCAAAGTATTTTGACATATTTTGATTTATTTATAGACAATTTAAATTTTCGATTTTTATAAAATTTTTGTTTTTAAACATCTATAAAATTTAATTGGTTGACCGAAAACTCTTGAAAATGTAATACAAGGTTAATAATAAGTTCAACTTATCGTAATTAAAAATATCGGTGATCGGTTTACTTAAATTTTTTTATAAGCACTTAATGCTCAAATTTGTATAAAATGTGTAAAAATCACGATAATTTGCAAGTTAATTTGTAGATAAAAATTCATTAAATTTTTTTTGTTCATACTTAAGGTTCAAAATTTTAACACTAGGTTATCTATGAGCTACTCTTCAAAAATCTTTAAAAAAATTTCTACCGGAATAAGAGGAATAAATTGTATGACTGTTTGAAATTTAAATATTTACGAAATTGCATAAAATAGCGATTTATTCTCAGACGATTTTAAATATTTGTTAAAATTCAAAAAGTATAAGTCGCAGATTTTTGAAATTTCTACCAGCTGTTAAGATTGGTATTTCTTTTATGACATATTTTTTTCAAAATATTATATTGATTTTTAAGCCACTTATAGGCATTTAAAATATTCGATTTTTTTACATTTTTTTTTTATAATCGGTGATAAAAAAAATTTGGCTACTACAAAATACTTGAAAATTTAATCGAAGATTCCACAGAAGTAGTTCTTAAAGTCATTCAAAAATTATTAAAATCCATAGGCACAATTATTTTTTATAAGCGTTTGAACAGCGAATATTGACATAAAATTACATGTTAAATATAATATAATATAGAATGTTCTAGACTGACAAACTATATCGCTGTATGCAACTGCCAACCCATCCTAATTGAAAAATATATTTATCGTTTCAAAATAAAATATACTTTTTACAATGTTTATAAATAACAATGTATTATATCCTAGACAAACATATGAACTCCGTTCAGAATCGTTATTCGTATACAATGATATCTATCATTGCATTCAAATTTAACAAATCCATTATAATAATGACCTATCCTATAAGCGAGGTGCACTCCACCCCTAACTGTACAGCAGAGCGAGGCCCATCCGGTTCTTTTTTTTTTTTTAATTAAAATAGAAAAATTTACAATCTATATAACATAAATATAATAAGTAATTTAGATGACATTTTTATTAGTCTAGACGGCTTGAGGGAAGGGAGAGTCCATTGACACTACTTCCAATATGAACTTTATTTAAATTAAATTTTATTGTATATAATAAATGTATCTATCATATATGATACACATTTAAAAATGAAATTTATCGAATGTATAATATTAGTACCATAATAGTAAATATATTTCGTAATTTTGGGGGGGGGGGGGGTTCAATAATATAATTTGATACTTAGAATGTTGCCATTCCGCAAATTTATATAAATTATAATAATATTTTACGTTTTATAAAAACAATTTAAATTATAAACAAAAAACAAAATAATTTTAAATACCGTGGGACTAAACGTCTTATGGGTAAATAACTTCATATAACTACCGTTATCCAAATGTCCTATCTTAATAATTGACAGGGACGAAACGGCGAAGGAAAAACGTCCGTGGTTTCTTATTTTGAATATCATCATCATTTATTTGGAAACAAGTAGATAACAATAATATTTTCTTTCGATCTACCTCGTAGACATAAGATAATAATACTTATATTATGTCTATGGTATACTTGGTTCATAGTGCACAAAAATATTAAAATATTTGACAGTCTTATCGCTTTACGTATTTTTGTAACTATTGGTTTGACAAGTTTGATAACAGATCATTCCGTGTATGGAATGCATCAGGTTTGACAACAGATCGTATCGTACATGGTTCATTTATATTACTCGATATTACAAAGATTCATTCATAGTCTTTAAAATGTAAGTTACAAGCTCATACGATATGATATATATATATATATATATTAGATTCTACTATCTGATTATAACATTATCATGTGTGATATCTATATTATCAAATAAATGTAATCTGTTATGTATATTGAGTAGTTAAAAATGGTTTCACATTAAACTCAACTGTGTTAGCTTAATTTTTTTAGTTAAGTTGTAAATTATTTTTCCGTTATACTAATTAAATATTTGATTATTTCTAAGGTCTTGTGTTATTTTCAAGAAGATTTGTTTTACATTCGATTCATTATAATCAGAATTATTCAAAGAAAGCAAACACTAATTATAAACATTCAAATCTTAAATTTATGTTCAGTATGTCTAAAAATTGCTTAGTTATGGTGCTGACAGAGAATGATATTAAACAAAATAACAGTCGACTTATCAATGGTACATTCTACTGTCCAGTTTTAGGTTGTAAGTACAACTTGCATTTTGGGCAATCTGTGAAATCATTTAAAACTCAAAAACTTCTTAAACAAGTAAGTCCCATATGTTTATATACACACATTTAAATATTTGCTCATTTTACCTATCATAATATCATAATTTTCAGCACTGTATCAAAGTACATTCAGATAAAAAATACAAGTGTGATAACTGTGAAAAAGGCTTTCCTTTAGAATCAACATTAAAATCACATCGAATAACATGTGGAGTTATATATTCTTGTTATTGCGGAGTTAAATATAAATCTCCAGAAGCTTTCTTAACTCATACAAAAAGAAAACAACACAATATAGGACTTGGATACTCAACTATTATGAGGTTAGAAATATATTTTAAAATAAAACAAATTGCTCATTGTTGAAAAAAAAATATTTTTCAATAAAATAAGCTTTGAAATATTTTTTGTAATTTGTGATAAAATAATTTTTATTTTAAAAATATATTGTTTATAATGTCATTGATAAATAATTTATAAATAACTATGTACCTATCTTTATACATTAATTCATTGTCTTCATATTTTTATAATTGAAATCTTATTTTAATGAAAATATCCATTTTTTTTAGGATTTATTCTATTTTATTAGGTATTTTTATTTTTAAATTTTTAAATCATATTGTCAAATAAATAAATTAAAACTTATAAAAAAAAAAAAAAAATGGTATTTTTCTTACAACACATTACTTTTCATTGACCAACAATTTACTGTCTTATTTTTTTCGCAATGAAAAAGTAATTTCGTTTATTATCTTGTGTAATAAGACATTTTAATCCATTCTCAAAAAGTTAATTGGTATACACTCATTTAATCTGGTATTTTATAAACTATTTACTTAATTTTTAATTTCTGTTTTATGTAGGTTTTTGAAGACCAGAAAATTATTACCTAATTCAGAAAATGTGCAAGAGTTTGCAGAATTACAAGATATTGAATCTAGAAAGAAATCTGCCCAAACACAAACAATAACTGATGTTCAAATTTTATCAGATTCATCAACCCAAACTACATTTGAAAATAAAGACTGTTTGTTACGACACAATGATCCTAAGCTCTCTTCTGCTACATCTAGCCCAATAAGACGATTGTGTGCACAAACTCAAACAGACCCTATGGGCGACTGTATTAAAATTGAACCAGATCCAATGTTTTTAGATTCTGAAACACAAACCAATTTTGACTTTTTAGACATTTATACTCAGACTGCTGAATCTGAATGTTTATTTGGTGATTTAGAATTTACCAATATTCAAACCCAAACTTACTATAGTTCTTTGTTTAATCATCAATCTATTGATATAAAAAATGATGATTTAATGGATATGAAAGATAATGTTACGATTTGATCAAAATAATAATTACAATTTTGTATTGAATTACAATTTATAATAATCTTAACTTATGATAGTTATATTTTTTATTTAAAACTGAATCAAAAAGATAAAATGTATAGTATTGTCATTATTTATCCTTATTTTATTATATTATTTATTTATACAATATTAATTAAAACAATACTTAAATGTTGAGCACTAATTGTGCTTTTTATTCATATGATCAATGTATATTATATATTGAAATAATAAATAGAGGCTGGATTTATATGCTCAAAACAATTTCTAAAATATACTTCCAAAATACAATTATGCATTGTTAATATGAACTATCACTATATATTATCAATATTATACACTTCAATATTTTTTAGAAAAAAAATATTAAAAAGTTAAAAATATGCAAATTATGTATAACTAAAACTATAATGTTTTAAAAATAATGATTTAAATCATACATATTTCTTATTAATTTTTTAAATACCTTATTTTAATAAACGCATGTAAATAAACCATTCCTTAATAATAAAATTTGGGTATTGGCCATATAAAATTGCTTTATAAATCACAGGTTACTGACGCTGTTGTAGATTAATTGGTATTAAATCAATATTTGGGTGATTATAAGTTATTGAAGACTTAATAAAATTGAATAATTTATAGTTAAACATGTTAATATTTTAGTAGTAAGATTTGTAAGATCTCCTTAAATAATATTATTCTAATATTTTTATATTTGTTTTATGTTTATCAAATAATTATATGTGGCATGTACAGTTATTGATTTTTTGATGTTATAATTAAGAGTATCTAAATAAGTTTCAAAATCGGTCTGGCTCATGATTGAGCCCTGGATATAGTAATTTTCAACTAAACCTCAAACTTATTTTTGATTTGCAAAAAAATAAAATAATAATTATAATTGCCTATTAATTGTAACAGATAATATCATACAATTTAAACAAAATATTTTATTTAAAAAAGAAAATTAAATCAATAATTTACTCATATTTCCATCATAGAAATTTTATATACTTAAATACATATATTATTATTTGTTATTCTCATTTTCTCCTTTGTTTATGCCTCCAATATTGAAAAAAATTTAGGATCGGTGACGATTATAGGGTTACCAGATTGGCCACACCAACACTGATCGGTTTACATTTTTATGGTCATCAACTTTTTTTTTAATAAAACCTTATTCAACTGTAGTTAATTTTAACAAGTAAAAACCTAATAGATATAAATATCCTAGGGATATATAAATAGGTAATATAAAATTTAAATGTTAATTGGTTAATGCAAATATGATTATGTAATTTAATTTTGTTTAACAATAAATAATATTTTTATGGATATTAAACTATTAAATCGGTATTATTAAAACTAATATTTTTATTTATTGAATATGTATTTGTTTTTTTATAATTTGTTAATATAATATTGCATGGAACATGTAAAAATGATTAATATTGTCTATTATTACTATTTATTATTTATGTCAAAGTTAGTCATTATTTGGTTTTATAATTATTAATGAAATATTTTAAATTGAATGCATAAAAAAGTTTAAAAAATAACTTTTTTATCATAAAGTTCAAATTTAATTTAATTTTAAATATTATTTAAATGTATTATTAAGTACAAATGATTAAGTATTAATGATTTTATATCTATATTCCTATGAAAATGTGTATGAATATTCTATATAAAGTTATTTATACTTAAAATTTGTAAAAATATTATGTAGATTAAAGTAAAAATACATAGATACTTATTTTTTGATGGGGGGATTATTCTTCAAGTTTATTGGGGCATAAATAGTGTGCAATAAAGTGATACATACAGGTATATACAGTATATATAGATATAGAGCCACACAGAGGAAACTTGTGTATACTGTTGTACTATCTTTTTAATTTACTTGTTCTACTTGTACAAATTTTAAAATTAGTTACAGTCTTCTAATTATACGGCAAAATAAATAAGTGTAAAAAAAATCCCTTAGTTGGGATCAAAATAAATGTATTTTTAATTTAAAATTAAATTAAATTAATTTATAAATTTATAAATAAAATTAAAAATGAGTAGCAGTGGCAGTAGAAATAATGAATAACACACTTAATTTATGCAATTAATATAATTTGTAATTTTGAACCGGTAATCTCAATTTCAACCAAAGTTGTTTAAATGTAATAAGTTATTTTGTTCATTATACATTTATATGTTTACCATATTTGGCTAGGATCTTGTCAGGACGTTCTAAGAAATTTAGGATAAAATGTATAAAAATGCTTAATTTTGTAATAAAAATTATAACTTTTTGTTTCAGGTTATATATGTGTTTATTTATTTAGATTAATAAAAAAAAATATTTTTTATTTATAGCAGAGTATTTGTATGGCCATAGATTTAAGAAGATTTTTTTTTTTCATAAGAGCAATCAGCTCTTAGTTTAATGCATCATGCACAGTACCGGATTAAGAAGATAGGGGGGGGGGGGGTTGCGTGATGCATCAAACTAAGAACTGATTACAAAAGATCCGGTCTAAAAGTTAATATAAATTGCATTTGATCGCAAAGAGTTAGACACCACATCAAAAATTATGAAATCCCTGAATGAAAGACTACGTAAGTTTCATTTTGTTGTAGAATTTCAAACTACGTTCTAAGTTATCGCCATCAACAGTTTTATTTAAAAAAGTGAAAGCGAAAAAATATAGTTATAGGTACGTATCGGCGTATGGGTATTACAACCGAAAGCAATGGTGCAGCTAGAAACATTAAGATGGGGAGGGGGGGGTAATATAAAACACCAAATGTATAGGGTTGCCATCCATCTCAATATATCGGAATTATCAATATTATTATTAAATATATTAAAACATTTAAATAACTTATGTCTACTAAATATTTTCTTTTAAAATATCGTAAAACATATGCACGTTCATATAGTTAGCTCCACCAAGTTGACAGATAAACTCGAAACCTATTAACCTATGACAATATTTTGCAAATTGGCTTATACTATATACTTATATACTATTAAATTTTTTGTGAAGTTTTGCAAACCCTATTGGTTCTAGGACATTTTGACCGGGACACATATTCAGATCCGTTTTGGAGACATTTTGACACGATGCATCGCGGTGGGAACAATTTAATCCTTTTGGAGACATATTGATACATTTTATAAAATAATTATTAATTTACTGAGTAAATCAAAATGTCTCCAAAAAGAATCAAATAGTCCCCTAAAGATATTTTGATCCATGGGTTCTTATTGATTCATTATGTAAACAATTTAATTTTTTTTAGATTGTTTTAGTTTTTTTTTTGCCCAGTATTATGGTATAAAGTAATTATTGAAAAGAAAGTATATTTTATAATAATCTTTGAATATGCTGTGCTTATGTCGTCTATTAATTAGTTTTAAAATAATTTAAACGGATAGGTAGTTGAAAATAATTCGTTCAAGCGTATGGAATTAATGTACAAATGATTATTTCTTATCGAGAGCTAACAAAAACTGTACATCGTGCACATTATGTCGTCGCCGATAGTAACACAAACGATTCGGTAACACTAATGAACTAATGGGTGCATCGCAAACAATTTGCCAAAGTTAGAGATTTAATTTGTAAATCGTAAAAAACAATTTACAATTATTTGCAATTTATTTGCAAAATATTGGCATAGATTTCGAGTTTAACGGTAAACTTAGTGGGACTAACTTCACGAATGTAGTATATGCAGAAGATTGAATATGCTGCATAAGTATGATCCTCAGACTGCTTTATGAAATGTATAATATAATATTAATACATTAAAAATATTTATGAATTAAAAAATCAATAGCTCATTAATATAATTTAAATTTGAGGGTTCCAATGTTATAAATATATAATTTGTATGTATTTATATTAAAAATATATAAACAAAGTATCATGTTGAATTATTATCCTTGCATATAATTTATTTATTTTGACACTTTTGGATTGTTAACCGAATTATTATTATTTAAATATGTAGGCAAGTTATTAAATATTTTACAGTAAATGTATTTAGTAATTAACCGTATCCAACATAAGTATGATTTAAATTGTATGCCACATTTTTTTATATTTATAAAGAAATAAAAAAAAATTACGCGAGTTATGAAATTAAACTAAGCGTACGTCTATTGAATATACAAAATAACATGTACGGTTTCGACGTGTTTAAAGAAAATCGATGGAGTGCAGTGACAACTGACAGTACAGAATTAATGACTAATATCCATTTGGGGTGACATATTTTTTTCTCTTTTTTTTTTTTGTAAATCTAATATCAAAATTTCAAAATATACATTTTATAATCTCCGTAAAACGTTAAATATCGATCGGTGAAATGTTATATGTGTTTTTTAGAAGTTATAAGAGAGCAAGCTTATAAAATTGTTTTAAATTTAAATATTTCATCTAAGTGTTGATGTAAATTAAAAATATTGATAATATTGATTTATAAACCTATAATATAAACTATTGATTATTATATTTATATTAATAATTAAGTAAATAATGTTATTTTATTATGAGAATTATATTATAATATGATTTTTAGTTAATTAAATTGTTATGATACCTATTCTATTATACTACACGTAGATGCTTACATCTACACATATATTATTGTTTGACATTACAATAAATTATTAATTACAATATTTATCTAATAGTTACCATTTTAATTTTTTTTTTTTTTATTGCTGGTATTTTTTATTGCAATTAATGTATTTAATATACTGGATATTTTATTTTTTATTTATTTTTTCTATATTAAATATTTATAAATTTACATTTTTTTTAATGTAATATCTTTCTTTGCTTATCAAAACGCATATTTATAAATAATCTTTTAAAACTTAAAAATGAATAACTAGTTGACGCGGCCACAGTTGTTGTGGTCGGTCTAGGGAGAGATATCGAGGAAGTAATATGAAAAAATTTGCACGATACGGGTTTTGGGCTCGCGACTCCACGCGCCGGAATGCCGGGCGCGTAACACTGAGCCACCACGAATCTATCATTATTCTCGATATTCTCCCTTTTAAGGCCAGAGTGGCAGTGTGTACGGTTGAGAGAGAGGACTAGGCGCTGGGGCCGTGTCATAGTATTTCCTTTTTAAAAAATAAAAAATATATATTGAATTATTAATCATGAAAAATATATAAAATAACGTCCCCCAAAAAAGGTTATGAATATTTCTCAATGTTTTTACTTATTATATGGAATCAATTAAAAAAATTACTACAACCCTTATATTATGCATAGTAAGTATTATTTTTGACAACAAGAATTTTTTTTAATTCTTATGTCTACATTTTTAGTATAATTGGTTTATAGAACCGATTTTAAATAGGAAAATAACAAAACAAACCAACTTTTCATCGCATGAGTCACCAAAATATTTTTTTGGATAAAGTTGTGTTATTCGTATAGTGTTTCATTAAATACTTTACATAGGAATTAAAAAAAAGACACATTTTTGTGTTCAACAAAAATATAATATTTATTTGACTAGGTATAGTATTGCGAACAATATATTTTGTATGAATTACATTTTATTTTGTTATAATATCAATACTGTAATATAAAATTACAGTGAAATAGCCATTAGGACAAAAATTATCGACATAACGTATAGTTTTATAGGTATAATAATTAAGTACATATAATAAGACATAAGAGTTTAAAATTAGCAAATGAATAATTGTATATAACACAGATTATAAAATAAATAAATAGTTTAAATTAACTTCTAATAAAATACTTTTAGTTTACCGACTCAAAGAAAATATTCAAAATATAATACTTATTGTATATATATTTGATGTAATGTGTATTAATACAATTTATAATAATAATATTATTAATATTTAAGCATTTTAGACGATATTAAATTATGTATATCAAATTAAATAGGTAGTACATTTTATTTCCACTCTTAATATTTGAAATAAAATATTTAATGCGTATCGGATATTCATAAGTATTATAAAATAATTAAATATTTAATTATTCATTAATGATTAGTTGACACTCTCAAAAAATATGTAATATTATAAGATTTATTCATTATTTTTTTTTGTAGTTAAATTAATTAAAACATTAAATTCAATTTTGATTAGCATGTATAATAATTTATGTATGTTTTATAGTAATAATAGAATATTAAATTTGTTTAATAAGGCTTATTCATTCATTATATTATAATACATATTCTTAACAATTTTTATTGACTTTTAGTAACAATAATCATTCTACCTTTTATATAATTACAAAAACAACCACAAAAGATTATTAGCTTAGAACAGTTACAATACATTTGGTGGTCAAAAAAAATAATTTTTTACTTTATTTATAATCCAAAATTTGACTATAGAATTTTATAAAAAAATATGTGGATTCCTATAGTTTCAATAATATATAAATATTAGAGTCTTTCAACAACATATTATTGTGTTGATAATTTAATTTTGTTTATCAATAAATATTATTAAATTATTAAATTTATTAATGCCATTGTTTTAATGGAATATTTAATTACTAAGCTACTTAAGTAATACAACTATCAAAATTTTCTTTCTTTACAATTTCATAAACATTTAATAAATATTTTGGTTTAAGCAATTTACATGATATATTTTATTAATAATAACGTGTAAAAATATCAATGATATTGAAAAGATGCATTGGAAATATTATTATAATAATCATTTTTGTTATTTGCGCGAGTTCTCTTGGTGGAAATCAGTATTTTGTTCTTTGTAAAGAATAAATAAATGAAAATATTAATTCCTTTTTGGGAAATTAAACATTTTTATTGAACTATATATTCGATTGCACTCATGTTGTGTCATTTTAAGGATATGAATAAAAATGAGAATGAGTGTGTGTGTGTATGTGTGTGTATGAGAGAGAAAGAGAGAGAAAGAGAGAGAGAGAGAAAAAGAGGAGAGATAGAGATGAGCTTTGAAAAAACTTTTTAACGAATATGTCGAGAAGGATTTTATTTGAGCCGATTGAAATCCATTATCTTTTTTTCTAAATGTTAAAAATAAATCACAATAAAAATGCGCATTATCACATTTTAATTAATTGGCTATGTAGTAAAAAAAGGACCGTATACATTAAATATGGACGATATAGTAGGATTTCATCTCACATCACACTCAATAAAATTATAATATATTTTGTGTAATGGTTACTACTGAATAGTAACACTCCATCACTCAAATAACCAGCAATAATATATATTTTTATTACTAATCATAATAATAATATTAATACATGCAAGTGTAAAAATAGCGGAATTTTGTAAGTCTTACGTAGAATTTATTTCTATATCTAGTAGACACTGTCTACATATAATGTTATATACCAGTGGTTTTCAAGATTTTTTTTTTTAAAACTGTGTAATTAAAAATTTTTTTAAGACCTATTTTGGGTCATTGTTTATTTTTTTAAACCAAGGTAGATGTACAAAATTGTATTTTATTCAACACAAATTATAACGTAAAAAGTGTATATTCATTACGCTTGAACGCATCCATTTTCATATATCACAATGTAATGTAATTGGTCGTTTATAAAAAAAAATCAAGAGGGCGTAGATCTCTAAGAGAATGATCGTGGCACCCAGTTTAAAAACCACTGTTATATTATATATAATAGTTATAATAATAATAATAATAGTAGTAATAATATAATAGTTATAAATATTTTAGTTTATTGGTGTCTCGGTTTATTTGCCGGGATAAAATCAAAACAAAATAAAGGAGGACGTTTGAAATGGTGATTTGAACAAGGGTGCACGCACGTAAAATTCGAAGGGAAAAAGGACGAAAATGCGATTTCCTATGATTCATATTAAACAAAATAACAAGTATTCATTGCGCAAAAATATTTATTATTTTGGAATGTTACTCAAAGCATATTAGACATAGGGAGGTCTTGACACTTCAGCTATACGTATATTTATTTGGGCCACATACACCCAAAATAAGATTTGAATATTTTGATTCGGCTACATATTTATCTGTATAAATGTCGTATGTACTATAAATTATTGTAAATCAGCGTATTGTTTATATATGTATTTATATATATATGACGTATTAACGTGGATAACTCAACGAACGAGGAGAAAAAATGACTAGATATTCATTAAAATGTTTTCCATACAGGTATTATTACATATGTAAAAGGGATGGTTGTGGTAGTGGTGGTATTAGTGGTGATGGTTATGGTATGGTCGTTGATTAAGAGAAATCCATCGATTCGTCCGAATGTTGTAACGCCAACTGCAGTCGTCTATCGATTTCCGCAGCCGCCGCTGCCACGGATGATGAAGATCTGGTGTTGCCGGAAGTGGCCGTGCGCGAGCCGCCTGGTTCCGGTCGGTCTTTGAATGGATCCAGTTCACCTCTCATTTCGCATATGATCTTGGTCAAAGCGATGATGTAGTTCTTGGCCAACGTGAGTGTCTCGATTTTTGACAATCGCCGATCCTTTTTGACGTGCGGTATCACTTCCCTCAGTGACTGTGAACATGTTTAGGTTATTAATGTGTAACGACTGCTATTACTACTACTACTACTACTACTACTACTACAACTACTACTACTACTACTACTACTACTACTACTACTACTACTACTACTACTACTACTACTACTACTACTACTACTAATACTACTACTACTACTACTACTACTAAACCAACTATTATTAATATTACTATTACGTATCGAAATATTTTTCGGTAAGAAGCAAAAATGTAACCAGGGTACCCAACCAAATATCCACCCTTTTAATTATTTTAATGCCATTTCCAACACAGCAAAAAAATTTAAAATCAAAATGTTTAACGAAGACATCCACTCTCTCTGTTGACTCGTATTATAATATAGTGGTAATAGGTATATTACAATTTTTTTTTTTGTAAACTCATTTTTTTTTTTATAATTTTCATTGTCGTTACATTAACTTTTATTTTCATAACATTTTGTAATTTGTATAAAATATTGTTGGCAGTGAAGACGTCAAAATATAATTATTATTTCGTACGAGTGTAAGCAATGGCAGTCATTGAGCGAATTTATAGAAACCTAGCAGCCCAATGACGCATTGTGTCCGACCAATGACAACGGACAGCATCGACAGACTGATGTTTTCGGTTTATTTATTTATTAATACATTTTTGAACTACAATCAACAGATTTTATGGTGTAGAGTGTAGGACGAAAGTTACATGAGCAAGACACTTATTTGCATACGTAATATATTTATATTTTCAATGATATACATAGTAAATCTAGGCGGCCAGGTATTTAGTGGCAGGGGGCCAGTTTCCCATCAAACATTTTGAAGGGGCAATTGGTTCGAAAAATTGTCCCCACCACTGCACTTACTACTATGTATTACTACTTCTGAATATTACTGCGCACTCCGTGTGTGAGAGTCGTGACAATTGTGATAACGAATTAATAACGCATATTATAACAACGACACGTCCGTGCACGGGGCTGCGGTCCATAACGCTTGATGGCCTCCGGTTGCGCATGCGACCATAATGTATATGAGCTGTGGCTCGTTTACGAGGCATGATAATGTTTTGCCCCTTGGCTTTATGTTGTATATGGATTAACTCATCGAGTTCAAAGAGAAATCCACGTATCACTAATTCTTAACGGATTCGGAATTCGAACGATATAAATGGTATTTAGTTTTGGTCCATTGGAGACAACTGACAATAGATGGTGATGTGATAGGTGAAGTTGAGAGCTTTAAATATTTAGGATCTTTTGTTCAAAAGGACGGGGGCTTTGACATTGATGTAAAACATAGGATTAAGTGCGGGTGGATGAAATGGAGAGAAGCATCGGGCGTGTTATGCGATAAGAGAATTCCAATTAGGCTGAAAGGTAAATTTTATAAAAGTGTAGTGAGACCAACTATGCTGTATGGATCAGAGTGTTGGGCGGTTAACAGGAGAATAGAACAAAGTATAAGTGTCGCGGAAATGAGAATGCTTAGATGGTTGAGTGGAGTGACAAGAGAAGATAGAATAAGGAATGAATACGTGAGAGGTAGTGTTGGTGTAGCGCCAATTGTGGACAAGATGAGAGAAAATAGGCTGAGATGGTTTGGGCATGTGATGAAGCGAAAGGAAACGAATTCAGTAAGAGTGGTTATGAAGATGGACGTTGAAGGGAAAAGACGAAGAGGAAGACCAAAAAAGAGATGGTTGGAGACTTTGGAGAATGACATGAGGGCTGTCGGTGTGTGCAGAGGAGATGTGATTGACCGAGTAAAGTGGAGGTGTAGGACAAGGGTGGCCGACCCCATATAGTTGGGAGGAAGGCGAAGTAGAAGAAGAAGAGTTTTGGTCCATTGAATGGACTCCATTCATATCTTATACGTTTACATTAAAATGATGTAAAATGATATCGTCGCATACAATTCGTACATAAGACCAAGAAACAGTTGCTCATTTAAAGGAAGGGGCGAAAAAGCAAATAACCCAGGGACAAATTTTTGGGGGTGGTAAAAAATTATAGCATTTGCTCTTGTTTTATTAATTTTTTATAATTTTTTTACCTTTTTCGGTATTGTTATGTGTTTAAAATACACATCTACAAAATTTGTATTTTAAAAAAATATTGTTGAACTTTTCCACAAATAACAATTTTTAATTTCATTAACAACCATCATCAGCGTAGAGGTAAAAGAGGTAAAACGAAAAAGCTAAATTACTTAAGAAATTACATCCGGAAGATTTTCCTAAATGAATGCATTTACCTTTGGACACATTTAAAATGTATACAAAAGCAGAGTAAAATTGTACCTAAAAATGTGTTCAATATGTTTAGTTTGGTATTTACAAGATAGAATAGCTTATTGAAATGTATCCTAATATTAATATTGCTCTAAGAATGCTGTTTAAGACATTTTTTACCCTAAATCGCGTCAAAACTTAAGATCATTAATGGGAGAAAATTGTCCTAATTAATTTGCAATTCTCAACATTTAAGCTGATACAACAAAAATCATTGATTTTAATGGCATTATTAAATCTTTCGTTTCTCAAAAGCCAAGAGAAAAACTGTAAGCCAACAGCTATTTTACTATACGTATAAACTTATATAATTAAATAGTTAATACATGTATTTAATCTAATAACAATTATTTGTTCTTAAATTAACTAAATCGTTCTATGCATAATTCGTAAAAAATATTGTCTAAAACTTCAAATCTATTTTTCTTAGTATATTATTATACTTAATATATTTTTATTCTTAGGGAATATTCGATTTGAAAAAAGAAGAAAAAAATGTCGGTTTATAGAGTTTTATAGGTTTATGTTATATAAATTACTTTATAGACAACTAAAATTGCAAAACAGCTGATTTGTTCATAAAATGTATTTTATTATTGTCTAATTTAGAATTTTTTTTTTTTTACGGAGGTGGATGGTGGAAAAATTATTTCATCCTAGGACGCGTATTCATTAAATACACTATAACCCAGGATGACTGCTGTGCACTTTTCACGTGAAAAAGAGTAAAATATTACCTCAAGAATAATAAGTCTTAAGTTTGAATATTAAACCGAATGCTGTAATGAATACACGACTCTATTGTAAATGTTATTCGTTTTTTTTACGCATTTGTTGTACATATGATATATATTTTTCATATTATACATAGAATATATGAGATAAATATTATAAGGATATTTGAGTAATGTTAAGATAATTAGTGTAGGATACCGGTTATAATCCAAACAACTCAATGAGCTCAAGGCCGCCCGCAGAAATTTTTCTCTGGAGGGACTGGCGAAAAAACAATACACTTATCATAAATTCTGTTTTTTATTAAATTGCAATAAATTAGGGTAAATTATTATTTTGTTTTAAATGTATAAAATAAAAAATAATATTATACCCTAATTTATTGCAGTTTAATAAAAAACAAAATTGTATAAGAAAACATCAAAATTTTAAACAAATCATCCTAAAGAGCGGGGGGGCCGTGGCCCCACCTGGCCCTCCCCTGAGGGCGGTCTTCAATGAGCTGCTGTTCTTGCTTAGATAATATATTTAAGTTCTACTTTCAGATTATGATTGTATACATTTGAAAGCTGTGCTGTACTATATCTAAATTCGATTTTGTAATTACACATCTGTTCAAAATCACAAGGAATAGTATGAATGTCGAAACATTTATGACAATCCGCAGTAATTGTAGGTCACTTGTCGTCATGCGGTTAAAAATATACAATATGTCACCGCTTCAATACGCATTCGTCGATAAACTACAAATAATACATGTTATGCTACAAACAATGCGGTTAATAATTCCATAATAATAATTATCATGTAATCATTTATCTATGCATCGCGTTTATTTACGTTAATAACGGTAATGCCAAAAATCCGGATTATCGACGTGTAGGAGATAATGATACCAACACAGTTTCGATCGTCGTAAATCATTTGCGTATATATGTGATATTTTTTCAATCATTAATTCAATACGCTTACTCCCTACGTCTGTGGGATTGAACCGCGTGAGCGTTTCCGATTTGTTTTATTTAGATACATCCCTGCGTCACCGATGTGTCGCTACAGAGATGTCACAACACAATTGTGACCCTGTTTCGGTTCAGTGCCGCTTCCTACACACGAAAATCCCTATTAACCACATTCGAGCTGGACAATTCCTAATACGATTTCTATAGAAACGTTATCCCGTATACAGCCGGGGAGTTTTCTACTACAGTGATTAATAAATGTGTCACATGACACCCGTGACCAGTATGACGTAATTTAGTGTTTAGCGTTACGAATTTGTAATATAATTTTTCGTGTAGTATAATCGATTAATATGAAAATGATAATATCAAGTAAAATGTATTTTTTTGATTTTTTTTTTTAATTTTACAGTAAATATTTAAAAAAAAGTATGTACGTTCACTAATATTGTATTTGAATATACTAATTAAATGGCATTATCGAATTTCATTCTTTTCGTATCATTTTATTTTATACCCTTATGATTCACAAGAATATTTTACAGTGGAAACGATTACAGAAAGAACAATGTGTTCAATTGTGTTATACATAGAGATGTGAGTTTGTATTATACAGTGGTATAAAACTGTATTATACAAGGTATTATACACATGGTATAAAATTATTTTATACAGACGGTATAAAAAAAAAAAATATAAGGCTTTAAGTTAAATTAATTTAGTTATTACCACGATTAATAATTAAAGATACTTAGATATAAAATTATTATTTATAATTATCATTTATTAATTATTATCGTAACATGTTTTCCCATTGAGTAGAGAAGTACTCATTCTAAAAATATCCTTAGCGTCGTACTTTTATCCTTATCGTATTAAATTCAAATTATTAAATTAATTCTTGTATTATGTGTTTTTTAAATGTTTTCTGACCTTCTAGTCTTATTTAAATTATTCCTTTTTTAAAATGATTCGTATTTCATAATTAATAATAGGTTTATAACCTCTGTTAAATTTCCAATAATTTGAGGTACTACAAGGTTCTATACGGTTTAATACTGGTATAATACCGGTATAATATGGTATTGTACAACAACAAAATAAAATACGGTATTTTAACATCTCTAGTTATACATGACAGTGTGTTTTTAGATTTTATACCTTCAAAACGTTACATACATATAATATGTAGCTCAATTATTCAACCAATTTTTGTTGTTTTTCTCATGTGTGTGTGGGTGTGTGTTTTAAATATTTTTAAATTAAGCACGGTTGTCTTGGCAGTTGACACTAAATGACAATTTGTTTTTATACTGCCAGAGAGTAATGAATTAAAGCGTACGAAAACAAAGGAGTCTATATGAATACTTGTAAGGTTTTTAACACTATGCAGAAACCTTCAAGTAAAAAGTTTGAAGTCATTTCCATTGTTTTTGGAGACAAATGTGTGCTTGTGAATATGTATAATACATTTTACATTATGTTCTAGATTTTATTTGTGTTTATTTAATGTTGATATAAGGTAATTAATGAAAAGAAAATTCGTTTATACTAATCAAATATTTTGTATAGTTATTATACTCTTATATAGTTACCGTAGGAATAAGGTACATTAATTATACACGTAGAGGTTACAACTTTACAAGTGTATCGTTGTGTATAGTAATTAAGTATTTCGCTCGACTAATAAATATTGCTTTTATTTCTGTTTGAATTATTTACTTGTTGTAATGCACTTAATTTCACGCTATTAACACGGATGAAAGATACAACCTACCTCGTGTTTCTTAGACTACATTAAATATTCAACGTTTATAACAAATTTTAAATTTAAAAAGAAAAATCAACCATATTTTAATGATGTTACTGCTGGCCCAAAGGTTAAGCGGAAAACGTTCGCTATATGTAGGTCAGGTTAAATATAATATATCTAGATTATTATAGTGCTTATTAATAAGTTGCAAAAGAAAATTGTTTTTTTTTTTTAAGTTATTGCATGAGCAGAAAAAAATAATAAAAGTGTCCTTCCTTCATTATTTTAATATTATATAATTACTTAGAGATTTATTAAATTACATTTTATCTAATATTTATAAAACCACATGAACTGTAGTCTGGAGGAATAATTATAATAATAAATATACGTTTTTTTTTTTTTATAAAATATTATTATTATAAATGTTGTAATTAAACAATTCTTTTGAAATATCCTAAACCATATTACGTTTTATACTTTCATTGATAATAAAATAATTAACACTAAAATGTAACATTTCTTACAAGGTCTCGTATACAGTCAAATACAAAATAAACTTAATTATAATATTTTAGTATGGTGGATAATTTAAAAAATGTATAGTATATTTTTTTTATTTTTGTGTCTGACGACATTTTTTTTGGCAGTAAAAATGTTTCGATTTGCTTAAAAAGCAACTTTTCTGAAAGAAAAGTGAATTTAGATGGTACTTTGGCAAGTCAAAAATCCAACTTTTTCAATACTTTTTAAAAAAATCGAAAAAAACGATTAAAAAATTACGAAAAAACGGGAAATTTTACGCTAAATCACGTTTTTACAAATTAAATTTTTTTAAAATGCTCTAACTCAAAAACCAAAAATCGCAACAACTTGAAATATTCACCAAATCTTTATATTGGCGTTCTCTATACATGGTTTAGTTTTCTAAGTATTTTGACATATTTTGATTTATTTATAGACAATTTAAATTTTCGATTTTTATAAAATTTTTGTTTTTAAACATCTATAAAATTTAATTGGTTGACCGAAAACTCTTTTAAAATGTAATACAAGGTTAATAATAAGTTCAACTTATCGTAATTAAAAATATCGGTGATCGGTTTACTCAAATTT
Source organism: Sipha maydis (assembly GCA_034509805.1). Taxonomy (NCBI): domain Eukaryota; kingdom Metazoa; phylum Arthropoda; class Insecta; order Hemiptera; family Aphididae; genus Sipha; species Sipha maydis. The sequence goes on from JASXSY010003421.1 coordinate 127,725, forward strand.
TTTTATAAGCCCTTAATGCTCAAATTTGTATAAAATGTGTAAAAATCACGATAATTTGCAAGTTAATTTGTAGATAAAAATTCATTAAATTTTTTCTGTTCATACTTAAAGTTCAAAATTTTAACACTAGGTTATCTATAAGCCACTCTTTAAAAATCTTCAAAAAAATTTCTACCAGACTTAGAGGAAAAAATTTTATGACTGTTTGAAATTCAAATATTTACGAAATTGCATAAAATAGCGATTTATTGTCAAACGATTTTAAATATTTGTTATAATTCAAAAAATATAGGTCGCAGATTTTTGAAATTTTTACCAGCTGTTAAAATTGGCATTTCCTTTATGTTATATTTTTTTCATTTTTTTTTTTATAATCGGTGATAAAAAAATTTGGCTCATACAAAATACTTGAAAATTTAATAAAAGATTCCACAGAAATAGTTCTTATTGTCATTCAAAAATTGTTAAAATTCATAGGCACAATTTTTTTATAAGTGTTTGAACAGCGAATATTGACATAAAATTACATGTAAAATATAATATTCTAGACTGACAAACTATGTCGCTGTATGCAACTGCCAACCAATCCTAATTGAAAAATATATTTATCGTTTCAAAATAAAATATACTTTTTACAATATTTATAAATAACAATGTATTATATCCTAGACAAACATATTAACTCCATTCAGAATCGTTATTCGTATACAATGATATCTATCATTGCATTCAAATTTAACAAATCCATTGTAATAGTGACCTATCCTATAAACGAGGTGCACTCCACCCCCAACTGTACAGCAGAGAGAGGCCCATTCGGTTCTTTTTTATTTTGAAGATTTATATCGTAATTGTAATTTAGATTAAAAAACTTTGAATTTAATTGGTAAAAGAGTGTTAAACAATAATTTCAAAACACTTTGGAAAAACATATACTATGAATATACATATGGTATGAATTTACTAATTAATTAATATTTAAAAATATTTATTTTTTTCATAGAAATGCTAACATATTTAATACACTATTACCAGAAAAAAAAACTTTTGCTACTTTGTATTTATCACTCATTAATATATGATAATATGGTTATAGATAGTAAAAATTAAGAATTTAAAATAATATAACTTATAAATTAAATAGACATTTATAGATATAAGATATTTTAATCGTACATATTTAATTAATTTAAAATTTAATTTTGTTAGATTTTTGTTAACCTATTTTAATTTTGAAAACTATATTTGATTTCTATATTCTCCTTTCTAGGTTTTGTTGAAAATACGAGTATATTTTCAATTTATTGCATTATTTATTTATTCCAGTACTAAATAAATTTCCTTTTTTTCAAAATATAATTATATTGCATTATTATTAAAAAAATAATAATTTCTTACAAATCACTTATAATAAAGTAACGAATTAGTTTTAAACTATCGGAAATAAATTTTTTTTTTCTTTTGCTCAAAGGTTTAAATACATTGAACAAGAACCAATTTTTAGTAGCATTTATTGGTTTATTGTAACAAATTTGAAATAACATAACTATTACGTATAAATACATATGCTTGCTAAGTTTTTAATACGGTACTCTTCAAGTAACCGGATTGGCGTTAACAGACCATCTTTGACATTAATAATTAGCCCGCAAGATTGACGTGTATACACCAAGTATTCGTTATATTGATCTGAAGTATTTGAAACAAGCCATACTTATTTCAAATTAAAATTTCGTGATGAGTGTAAAATACAAATTTTAATTTTTTAATTGAACGGGTTTTCCACTGCTAAAATAAATTGTTATGCGTCCTTACATGAAAGTTAAAGCCAATGTATATTCTCCTCATCTCCATCTTTCTTATATACGCATGGCGTCACTGAGGTCCATCGACCACCCCAAGACAACGTTTTAGCGTAATTAAAAGGTAGACAGAATCCTTATTCGCTTTTTTCAACCTCTTGATATATATTATATATACATATATGGCAATTGAATTTCCTTGGGTTACCATAGTAACTCGGAAAGTGTATAACCGTTTATCTCATCCGCCGACGCACATAAACAAATCATCGTTATTCTTGTTCACCCAACAACACTTCACGTTTAAGCAAACATAATTTTTCCCCATATTTACTAAAAGTTTTTCGTAACATATTTCGAACTATTTCATTCGCATATTATTTAAATAATATTATCAATATTTAATATTATGCCGCCCATTGATTCGGTGATTTGACTCGTTTTTTCGATGAATCTGTTATACATTTCTACCTTAATTATATATAAGTAACTTCTAATATAAAACCATTATTTTACCGTGTATTGTAAAACAAATTACTTATTTTGAATTCACATTTTATTGGTTTTCGTTGAGGTATTATATATGTCCCCGATTTTGAGTATTTGATGAATATTTAACCTGTATACAATTGGGGTTATTTGGATTATATGAATAATAAATATGTGGTACAGATAAAGTATTTAATGTTATGGGAAATTATTTATTATAACTATCCAATGTTTAAAGTTTTATGTTATACTTATTTAGCTACTCATATAAATTGTCATATACACGCAGAACGTGCAAATAAATTGTTAAAACAATTGATACAGAGTGGGTAAAATTTTATTTTACGAGAAAAATAAAACACAAAATTCAATTTTTGCATAAAACATGAGGCATGTGCAACTATTTAATTTAAACGTTACAAGATTAAATTAAATTGAAAAATCATTTTGAATGAATCTTAATTCATTAATAAACTATGTAAATGATCATAGTTTATCTATAAATACATTTAGCTAGGATTATTTTGGAAATTTGTTGTTTTCAAAATAAATATATTCATGCATTTTAAAAAACATTTTTCATTTATAATTATTTTCAGTTTTTTATTTGATTATATTAGTAAAGGTATTTTTCAGTTTAAGTGTTGTGTTTATAATATTTATTATGAGTTCTGTTTTTAGTATACATATGGTTTATTTTTAATAATTTGCTAGAGTGACTTTTATCAATAACGATTTTTATTACATAATTATAATTTTACACATATAAATAAAATAAATTTTTAAATTTGTTTATTGATTTTCTATCAATAATTGATTACTTTTACTATAACTAAATAGTATATTATATATTATTATGATTCTACGCAATACGTTGCAATAAAATAACATATGAACTGTATTTCATTGTTCGTGTTACAATATATGGTGTCTAACATAAGTTATGTAAACAGTGATGTACCTCTAGATTAAATGTGGACAAATTGTTATTGATGTTATACGTGATTTGTCCAATTTCGGAACGTTACCAATATAGGTAACATGTGTATATGTATAGATATATATTAGACATTATACATGTATAGTATATAATAAAAGGTACCTACATAAAATGCCGACATCTAAGTACTATTTATAGCTTATAAATATATACCTGAAAAGCATCGTTGATGCTGTGCATTCGCAGTCTTTCCCTCTCATTACTCTCCAGTCTCCTGACATTCTTGTCTTTGCCGCTGGACTTGCGCTTCCTTCGGTTACCGGATCTGACCGGTCCGCTGCCATTTTGACCTTGTCCATCCGAACCGGTGCACGTGTCATCACTGATCTACCATAGATCAATTCCACTAAATATTCTTCATAGTGTGAACACAGAAACGTGTTCGGTACGCAGTGTAAAAATACAAATAAAATAAACTCACCGACGATGAGTCGGTAAGTTCGAGTTCTCGTTGGCAGGACGTTCTCGAGGACTTGCGACAAGTTAAACCTGCGGTCATGATGCTGTTTCCAAAGTTTGACTCTTCAATACCGTTCCTTGTATCTGAACGCATGCCTAAACCATGGCAAAAAACAATCCATTTAGTTAATTTAAGTACGTGTTTTTATACGAATTGCCGGGCGCCATTAGGCACCTTACCTCTTATTATTTCACACATATAACCAATTCAAAATCAAATATTCTTATTTTGTACAACCTACGTGTGCATATAGACAGAATTTCAAAGTAAAATATTAATAATAAAAAATAATACAATTATGTACTTTAAGTTATTACACCACGAACTAAAGTTTTACAAATAGGTATTATTTGGATGATAATTTAAAGAATAATGTTATTATATTTTATGTAAACTATTCACTAATAGTTAAATTATTTTATTATATTATTGTAATTACTATTGAATAATACGATAATCATATTTTAATTTTATATTAGCCTTTTTTGTTTATATATAGTAATCATCAATTTTTTTTGGACAGTATATATTTTTAAAATATAGGTAAACAATCAAGGGATACTATTCTTGAATGCAAGGTAGGGGGTCATGAAATTGCGTTATAATGAGCATTTAGCGTATTTGTCAAATTGAAAGAGATTATGGGCTAGACATATCTATATTTGATAAATATATAATTTTCTGAGTGAAAAATGGGGCAAATGGTGGACACTAGGTATTTGTTTCTGATCTTCATAAAGGAGTATTCACTTACATTGTTGAATTCATTAAATACTTTGTGCAACTCTATTTAGTCTAAAATATAAATAAATATGTATATGTGTGAGAGTAATAATTAATACAATAGTTTCAAAACTTAATTTTAGATAATCTTAGAATTTAATTTACAATAAGGATAAGCTGAACAAATGTACTTGTAAAAATGTATAATATACATTATGTAATGATAATTCATTATTTACTATTAACTAATAATAGTTCCTAGATCCTTTCAAGGTATTATGAATTCAGAATTTCAGTCTACATATGTGTGATATAAATATTATTATTCCACTGTTTAAAGTTTATGTAAAAACGTTTACAATTTATAAATTAAATTTGTTATATTTATTTAATATATGTCAAAACAAATACTAATGTGTTAGATTTATTCTATTCATATGGCAGGAAATCTAAAAACGTATGCATGTAATTTGTTTTATTTTTAAAAATGTTTAGTAAAAATGTGTATACGAAAACAAAAATCTTTATATTCATGGTAAATAATTTTATAATTTATGGTAATTGACTGACACATATTTTATGTACCTACTGAGTGTGACACATATAAGCAGTGTTGGGCTATTTTACTTGGGGTCCTAGTACGAATATATTTTACAGATCTAAAAAAAAAATCATAATTTAGTATTGGTGCACCAAAATTGTGGTATTTAGAAAAGGCGTGGGTATATCGAAGTATTCCATTAACTTAAGTTAAAGAAAAATGAAAGATTGTAGTACTAAAATATTGTTAAATTAGGATACTCTTATGCCATCCGTTTAAATAATATTTTATTAATTTAAATATCAGTAATATTATTTAAATAAATAATATTTAAGTATATTATAGTTAACATCATTATGAAATGATAATGAAAAGTATTCAGTAATAAGTATATTATACGTGACATGTTTCTTTTCACATTTAATCAGTTTATACAATGTTTCGTAATTAGTTTTGCTAACCGTCACTCACCACCCTAGTTATTTGATTCTTTTGTAACCATTTCTATTACAAAAAAAAATGAAAAAAAAAATCCTTTGACATCTAATGTAAAATGATATAATACAATTAACGAATGATATAAACTTATTCATTTTTTATACCATTACCGCGTGGTGAGGATGGTTTTTATTTTAACGACTAAAGAAATAAAAAATACAGGTCTGCTCGTATACATGCATACAATGTTGGTAACGGTGGCATTTACGTGCATTACCAAAGTCTTAAGGTTTTATTTTATTTCTTAGTTCATATTTGTTAAGCAATAACAACTTATTTCACTTGATAGCCGACCATTGACTGGTTTTATCCGTCTAAATAAAATTTTGTTCATGTTAATTTTTAAAATGTATGTAGTTAATTAATATAAAAATAAAACTATATTAATTTGTATTTTAATTTAATTTGTAATTCAAATTTTATAAAATTACTTTCTTTAAATAGCGAACAAAATGTCAGCGATTGATAGTGTTTCCTATTTAGAGGTTTCGCTGTATGTATAGATAAATATAAATAAATTAATATATTTATTTATAACAATGATATTATATAAATGATATCGTGTTGTTTTATAGCTAATATTATGTAGCTGCAAGTTACGAAAAATCAACCAGCCAAAGTTAAAACGAAATTGAAAAACAATAATAAACAAGTTATATATATATATGAATAGTACATTTTTTGTTATAAAAAGAGTTTCATTAGACTATGAAATTCTAAGAAAAAAAGTAGATAATTTAAGTTTAAATTTAAAGTGGAGTGGAAAAGCCATAGTTACGCTTCACTATGATACGTTTTTATTTTTTACAGCCTCTTTACAACATGGACTCAGGTGTTTTACTTTCAAAAGGTTGACCATTTTTAAACACTTTTAAATATTTCTTGGAACTAAAATATCCTAACATTTACTATGAGCTTGAATTAAATAAAACCTTTTGTTATGATTAAATTTAATTAAATTAGATTTTTAATTTTTTTAAGTTTGAATTTCATATGTAGATGCACTTGGGGTTTTAAACGTTTTAAACATTAGTTGTCAATTTTAAACATATATTTAAGAAAATATAGATTGATATTTAGTTTAGGCTATCTAGGCCTTGTTTAAGAATAATCCTTTGTATATGTAAACTAAAAGATATACGACCTATAGTTATAAAAAATATAAAAATTTACCTTAATACCATTTGAATATTGAGTAGCTTCATTTTAGTATTAATAAGTATATAATATGCATAATGATTATTTAATTTAGATTCCCATGGCTTTTAGATTATCATTACTAAAATTAATTATTTCAAATAAAAATAATTATACTGAAAGTCATTGATCTCATCCACTCTCTTTTTTTCTCTCTAGATGCAATTAATATCCGATATATTTAACCTATCTGATTGTTTTAATCAAATAAAAATGTAATTTTGTCTATTGCTTTAATATTTAATTAATTATTTATCTATAATTGTGAGTTATCATGGACTATTTTTATGGTCCATGTAATTTTTCAATTTAAATTTAAAAATGTGAAACCTTTTAAATCGTAATTATAATACTTCAAATATTTCGTATTTTTTATATACTTATATAATATATTAAGTATTTTAAAAATTAAACTATAAAAATAATTATAATACAAACCTTGGAGTTCTGTGCATAATTGTTTTTGATAAAATATTTTATATCAAGGTAAACAAATCAAGTTATTTTACGAGAATCCAGTACTTAGTTATAATAGGCAATTTCTTTATAATTTAATAATGAACTCGAATGAAAGTATGATCATCAGCAGTCATCAAAAATATTTATATTTAAATTTGTTTGTTTATCATATTGGTCCAGTGATTTTATCGCACTTGTCAAGTCAAACTACGGATATTATTTGAACAATTGCTTGTTAACTCATTGGATGCGTTGGTAAATTTTGTGTACAATAAATTATAAAATATTCAGTTATACATACTATAGTAAGTAGATATTAGTATTAACTAATCATTTATTTTTTCATAATATAATTTTACTTTCAGACAAAAATATAATGAATATTTTTTTTTAATTTATTAAATACATTTTTTCGATAGCAGTGCCTTATCTAGATAAATAAAATGTATTATCTGTTATTTTATCTAGATAGAAATAAAAACGTTACTTATTTATTAATGTATCTTAGATGAAAACTTTAGTTATCTACTGGTTATTTATCTAGATATTTTAGATTCTAAGTGAAACGAGGAATGTATTAGTTTTACCAAGATTTGTTTTTTTTATTTATTTATTTTTTTTGTTTTTTGTGTATATCATCAAGATTTTAACTAGTAAAAATGATCCAATCAACAATTTGTGGAGTGGTTTTTGATAGTAAATTTCGTCTAGTTGATACTTTAAGGAGGTCATTTTTAAATTTCATGATAGTTTTCCAATAATTGTGGAAGTGATAAAAAATGGAAAAAACCGGTAGAATTTCCAAAACCAAAATTTCGATTATGATTTTTTATTGTAATTCAAAAATTATTAGTCGTTGCGACTTGAAATTTTCACCAAAAATTGAAATAGCTATTTTATATTGATAATAAAAATTTCAAACGGTTTTGGATATTTTTGTGCTATTTATAGATATTTGAAATTATAGAATTTATGTATTATTTTTTGTAAAATATTCATAAAAAAATATTGGCTGGAAGAACATTTTTAAAATTTTAATAAAATTGTTTATACATAATACAAATACATAATAGTACATAGTTTTTACTTTTATGAGCAAATTGAATGAAATTAATAGACAGTTAAAAATTATAAGCAATAACAGTAATTAATAAAGGTAGGTATTATAAATTATAATTCATAATTAATATCTAACCATTGAACAATATTTATTTATTTTATAAAATGTGACACATTTTAAATGTCTAAAACAAATATAAAATGCTTTATATATGATAATTAATAACCAGACTATCTGGATATTATTTAAATTTTATGTAAATTGCAATATGAAATCAGTTTTTTTTAAATATTATCTGTTTTTTATCTAGATAAATTATGATTATCTTTTATCTTTTATAAAGATGATTTTTAGTAAACCAACTCTATCTTTATCTAGATAAAAAAGTATTTATCTTCACTCAACACTGCATACAAGTATATTTAAAATGTTTTTATAAATTTTAAATTTTAAATTAAAAATTAAAAATTTAAGATTAAATAAACGGAATTTTTTATTATTATAATTGTCGTATTTATGGTTTAGAACTTTCAAAATGTTGTTCTCAAGATTTATTTTAAATTATTTTGATTACTATTGAATATAAGTTTTCTTAATAAGATGATTTAAATTATTTTTTCATAGAATTCAATACATTCTAACTTGCACAAAAAAATATAAAAGATAACTAACTCACAACTGCCACTAAACAGAAGTGGCACTTGTCAAATAATAAAATGTTTTGAAAAAATTGGTATTTGTGTGAAATAGAAGTACGAGTATTTGTATTAATTTATAACGACACATGTTAGATAGAACATTGACAATTTAATACATTATGTTGAGTTGTCTAATAATGAAATGTTGGTCGAGAATCCTTTATGTCACTCATTTATATCCTATATTTAAATTTTCTCAACGTTTTTAAAATTTAATATAATTTTGACCAAAATTAATGATTTGAATTCATGAAATACAAATATATTTGATTTAATTTTAAGAAAATGCAACCATATATTTCTGTTTAACTTATTTTTGAAGTATTTTGTATAAAATGTATGTGTAATGTAATATGCATAATATATTATAAATTAAAGGTAAAAGTTAAATAAATGTATGATGGATTTATTTAATTCTACAAAATGTTCATCTTGAAATTAATGTTTACCGATTGTGGAAGAAACTTACAAGACCACAGATTTTATACAAATAAAAATATAGGTCAACTGACATAAAAATTGTAGACTCAGCACATTTGTTAAGATTGCATCATCAATCAAAGTCTAAACTGAGTATATTTTTTATGAACTGCTGTATATTTGTACATTTTAAAAACTTGTTTTCCTTCAAGATGATGAGTTTAGAATTAGGTAATAATTTATCATACAATCATGTTTGTAAAATAAACATAAAATAGTTATAATCCTTTATATAATACTTATCAAAATTAATATATTTAAAAAAATAACTGTGTTGAATTTTGTTTTAAATAAATGTAATATTCTATACATTTTTATAAAAACAAACGGTAACTAAGTTAACCAAATAATTATTTACGGCATCCCGCGGAATTTAAATAAATCAATTCGTCAATTACTATTTTTATGTTCTAAATTTAATATTAGAACATTTAGAACATAGTTTAATTTACATTTTAATTATACGATTAAAAATGTATAATAGAATATATAATGCAAGTTATAGTTTTAGATTACATTTGGATTTTTTCGGGCGGTACTCTTTTCGCCCAAAAATGACCCTTCGCTTTTCGCCCACGTCTCTTTTCGCCAAAATATTTTAAAACTACTTTCCCTTTTCGCCCAAGAATATTATATAGCACTTTCCAACCAAATTGTTATAATACAGTGAAACCTGTATAAAACGGACAATCACTGGACCAAAATAATTGTCCGTTATAGACAGGTTTCAATGTTTTAAAAATAAAATTAATCTACAAGCATGATCTATACATTTTTTTGTATTGTTTTATATTTTATAAAATGTATAAGTTATAATCTTTATTAATATTATATATTATACACATACATTATAAATTTAATTTTAATTATTATTTTTATATTATATACATACAATGACATATTATAAATTTATTATACAATATTATATTTATATTAATTTATTATACTATATTTATATAAATGTATTAATTATTTCTTAAAGAATGATTCTATTGATGTTTGTTTTTTGAACTTCGATTTGATCATTTCCAACTCGTGATGGATAATTAATTCGCTAACATATGAAAATCCTTTTTCATCGCATTTATTTAAATAAAATTCTTTCAGACGATTAAACTGTTCAAGAGCTTCTGAATAATTTGCAAACGTCTTAATTTCAGAATTTTTTAGTTGTTCATCAGCTTGTTGCTCATCATCGGCTTCCACAGGATTTAATTCAGTTCGAATTTCATCTAAAATTACAGCTATATCATCTGAGCTAATTGCGTTCCTTATCGTCGTTATTTCGTAGTATGTATTTTTGTCCGTTATGAAATTTTTGGGTTAAATATTAGTGTCCGTGTCCGTAATAGAAGGAGTCCGTTATAGACAGGTTGAAATACATTCGAATGCCTACCGGGACCTGGACATTTTGTCCGTTAAGAGAGGTGTCCGTTAAGTCAGGTTTCACTGTACAAACTTTGAGAAACATTTACTTTAAATTATTTATATCTAACATAATAATAAATTTGTTATATTTAAATTTAATAAATTTTATTTGTGGTGTTGATTAGTTTTATAAAGCCATTTAGCATTACCCAGAGAGTACCACGAGGAGGCGGCTTCTATTACTCTTCAAATGTATTATGTTTTTGTACAGTTTTTGTATTAATATAATTTTTATATAATACAAGGGTAAATTTTTATCAAAAGTATAAATCGTCAAAATTTTGATAGTATAATATTAAATAGAATAGTTAAATGACATTGATTTAATAAAATCATACCGATTAATTGTTCCTGCTAGTCTAATTGCTAAGTTTACATTCAAAAAGGTGTCCCAAACATAAAAAAATTATAGACCATCAGCGAAAAATGAAGAAAAAATATAAAGCAGGAACAATTAATCGGTATGATTTTATTAAATCAATGTCATTTAACTATTCTATTTAATATTATACTATCAAAATATTGACAATTTATACTTTTGATAAAAACTTACTCTTGTATTATATAAAAATTATATTAATGTACAAAAACACAATACATTTGGAGAGTAATAGAAGCCGCTTCCTCGTGGTACTCCCTTGGTAATGCTAAATGGCTTTATAAAACTAATTAACACAAATAAATAATTTAAATATAACAAATTTATTATTATGTTAGATATAAATAATTTAAAGTAAGTGTTTCTCAAAGTGTGAATTATAAAAATTTGGTCGGAAAGTGCTATATAATATTCTTGGGCAAAAAGGGAAAGTAGTTTTAAAATATTTGGGCGAAAAGAGACGTGGGCGAAAAGCGAAGGGTCATTTTTGGGCGAACGGGGTCTTGCCCGATTTTTTCGTATTGGAAATTATAGAAATTTTGTAACGTAATATAAGTTATATACTATTTGAACAAAATATTTGCTTCATTTTTATTAGTTAACATTGTTACTTTAATCATAAATGAAAAGAGGATAAATAATTTAATATTACTATCAATTAATTCTTTCTCTATTGTACAACAGTTTTTCATTGCTCTGCGGTTGGTCCATTGGTCATTTTTTTCAGCACTGTCCTCACTAATATCAAACCATATAAATTAATCAAATTTATTTGGTAGGAGTTTTTTTTTAAATTTATTATCCCGTAGACCGCATGGTGCTTATATGGGGAAATTGATTGAAACATTCAATACGGAAAATTCGGTCGAAGGACGAATGGCAGATGAATGTCGTCATGACAACCAATTTATCGGCTTTACAACTGTGTACTAGAAAAAGTAAAATAAACAACAAAAAAACGGACTTTAATACGAAGTATCATCGTTGTTCCTCTGTCCATCGTACAGATAAACAAATTTTCCATCATGACTTTTTTCACTACAGTTAAATCCAATACTAACTTTTCAACCTACTTAACGGGGGTGAAACTATTTGTCAAACTGTCGGACGTTTCTTTTTATTCAATATATTTACTATACGAAAATCATTTGTACTCTATTTTTAAATCTTTATTCAATGCAGGAAGCGTAATATAAGAAAATGAATATTTTTATTTATTTATATATTCTAAGTTGGTATTATTATAGTTATTTTTCTTTAGAAAATCTATAAAAAAAATATTTGCATGATTTATTTATTTACTGAAAATGAAAAAACGCAATAAATATTAATAAGCGTGTGATTATTTTCAATATCAATTTGATGATTTTTATAAAAAAATATTCATTCAATAAAATTGATAACAATAAAACAAAAAATCAAACAATAATATAATCTGTTTACTGAAAATGTGGTTAAATGTTCTTCTGGTAAATATTTTATTTTCATAAATATTTCTGTTAATTCATTTCACTGATTATTCTTGGAAAGTTTAATTTTTGTGAACAAAAAGTAATTATATTTATTATATTTTTTATATATTGAACAAAAATTTAATTATAATAATAATAAAAGAATAAATATTGATACATTTTTGTAAAATAAAATTTCTTTACACATAAATTAAACCTATTTTTGGCATCAGAGATTTAATACAAGTTTTTGTTTTTTAGGAACAATATAATAAATTATGAATATAAAAGAAATACAATTTGCATCATAAAACATTGATATAAATATATTGCACCGAGTTATTATGAATCATAGGTTTCAAAATCATTAATTGTATCATTACAAATCTGAATAAACTAATTTTGATGCATTGTATGACAACATTTTTATTTTTATTTTTTTAATTAATTTGAATACATAAAAAAATATTTAAAATATTCTGGTCAAACGTAATAATAACAGTATTTTAGTAATAATTTTAAATGTTTTTTAGAGTTCTGTATTTTAAATTTTAAGAAAAAAAAAATTCATATTATGAATTTCTCAAATAATAAAAAAATATATTTCAATGTTATTGTCTTATATAAACAGGTATTTATTTAAATGTTTATGGCTATATTTGTTATTGTAACACAGTAGTTATCAATGTTATCATATTGTATCAATATAATATGTCCAGTACAGATATTATACATCGACTAGTTCGACTAAAAATATTTTAAAAAAATGTCATTTTCATAACCAATGTTCTTGAGAGCATATAGAAAAAATAACTTCACTGAGAAATGGAAATCTGGTGATAGCTGAACATATTAACTATTCCAGAAAAAATATTTTTTATTCAAAATAAAATATAGAATACTTTAAAATGTAGTAAATGGAAATGCATTTTTTATATATGATTTGAACTTTGATTATTACATTTCTGTTTGTTCAATTCAATTCAATTTTATTTATAAGTTGGTAATAATCACTATGGTATATTTTGTTAATTTAAACGCTTTTACAGCAATAATATCTAAAAATAATAAAATAACTTTTAAAGTATTAACTGTTGACAAAGAAAACATTTCCCATTTTCTTAATAAAATACCAAGTTCTTTATATACATTAAATTAAAAAAAATCATTAATATTAATATCTTACTACAAAATTATTCAAAATGTTTCACCGTCATTTAAATGTATTGCAGTTTTATGTTTTAATATAATTGAGAATAAAGTTTTTCATAGTTTTAAATTTTTCGGATTTTTTCCTGAGGTAATTGTGATATCTTCACAACACGATGTACAATCGATGTGTTCATGTTGTTAAATATATAGATAAACGGCCTACTGTCTAAATACGAAACATCTGATGATTTTTTTTTTTTTTTCAGTGTACTGTTTCAAAGTACACGTTGATTTTTACATAATATTACATCTGTTCAAACGTAAATCGAAATGACAAAAAAAAACATTATTTAATGGAGAAAAAGCTGAAATGGATCATTTTTGAATATATAGATAAGTATTACATTATAATATTTTATTAATCTACTCATATATTTTATTTTTATTATGTATTGATAATTTACTTATAATTTCACGACTCTTAACCCTAACTATGTAAAAATCATATATTCGTGTTTGTTGCTTGTATGATATATACATGCGGTGTCTGATGTTATTTACACATGGTTAAGTTGTAATATTTTGAATTTTATGAAACAAACAATCTTTTTTTTACTTACATTGGAAACATAATAAAACTATCACAAATACCGAGAAAAAAAAACTATGAAGTAAATCCCTCTTGTTGATATTTAATAATTTGTATAGAGTTTTTCTTCTATTAATAAATATAACATCTCAGTAATTTTTCATCTTTCTCTATTTCTCTCTTTATTTATTTATTTTTTTTTTTGCCAAGATTGAAATTTATTAAAGGGTATAGAATATATTTCCCAAAGGAAAGTATCTGATACCAAAAATCCGTACCTTATAATAAACTAATATTAACTATATACCTATTACACATTAATTTTTACTTTTAATTGGTTTATTTCTACGTGAAATCTAATAAGACTATTCATTAAAATTATTATAATATTATTATATACTGATATTTAGAATATCATGTTAATTATTATTGTAAATGAGAAGACAGCATCATAATATTAATAGATGTCCGTTATTATTGAAATGTTTAATTTGAAATGTAATTTTCTCTTATAAATCAGTGTCACGGGAGCCCACATTAAAAACCGTTACAATTATTTTTTAGCCTTGAATAATTATAAGTTTTTAGATATTTAAGTAAAAATGCTGCGATTTACATTTTTATTTTTGTCAAAAATTTCCATGTAAAAAATATCTGCATTTAAAAATGCATTAGTTAATCCCTTATAAAATTAGAAATTGGACACTAATGATACTAATTCATTAATAAGTATTACTATTTCGACTATAATTGTTTAAAGTTTTAAAGTTTAGAATGCAATTAAAACTGGAAAAATACTATGAATGAAATTAGTAGATATCGTATATTATCTTTACAACGTATTTTATAACTTTCAGTAATAACCTACCGATCTTCACTAGGTATAATTAATATGCGAAGTAACCCTTTGAAAAAAGTTTCAAGAAAACTGATAATCTGTTTCATAAAAATTTAAACTCGAAGTTCTAAGACAGCGATCCCAACCTTTTTATATCGCCTACCACTTACACATTTTGAAATTTTTTACGTACTACTTAACTTAATAACCTTTTTTTTTTTTACTTATTAACAAATAAAATGATATTATTTTAAATTTATGAAGCATTTATAAAATTAATTTTATTAATTTAAACTACATAAAATCTTAAACATATAATGCTCTAAAAATAAAATAACGTAAAATACTTACAGTTATTATTAAAATAATAATAATACTAATAATATTAATTATAATGAATATAAACGAATAATATAAATATATGATGAGACAGTTTATATTGTATTGAATGAATTAGGACGTTAATACCGAGCTCCATGTTGGTTACTTTAACTTTTAAGATGTCTTCTAGGTAAATTTTATTCCTATCTTGTAGATAATGATAAAATCAACTAATATAAAATAAACCAAATAATATTGAATGGTAATAATAATAAAAATATATATTAAATATATTTTTTTTAAAAAAATTTCTCCGCGTACAATTGTAATACTCGTACCACAAGTTGGGAACCGCTGCTCTTAAATATCCTTCAGGTTTAAGTAATGCATAAACGCTAAATACTATTCACGTATAGTCACATATTTACTCGTATTGTTGTTTTTTCGTGTACTTTCTTTTCCGACATTCTGTCATTATTTCCCTTACGTATACCCAAAGTGAATCCTTAAAAGTATTTTGACTATGTATGGTATATTATCCATTTTTTCTAAAATGTTTAATTTATATTATAAATTAAACATTTTAGAAAAAATGGAAAATGTACCATACATAGTCAAAATACTTTTAAAGATTCACTTTGGGTATACGTAAGGGAAATAATGACAGAATGTCGGAAAAGAAAGTACACGAAAAAATAAATATTATTTTTTTTTTTAAAAATCAATACTTGTATATTATTTTAAATATAAAACTAATAAACAGCTTGAGTACTTCGACAATGTAACAGTAGTAATTAGTCGATAATTTGTTTTTTCAGCAAGTAATGGATTTTTAGGCAATATGTTGTATATAGTAAATAACTAGTTACATTTTTACACAGTTCATCGTTCGTCTTTTTCGTAAATACCCAATACTAATATATTGTAAAAAAATGTTATTGTATTAACAGCAATACGAAATGAGCTAGAAATGTTACATTTCGTGGTATTTATTTAATTTTGTTCAAAAGATAACTAAGCACACCTTTATACTGACGCAACAAGAAAAACTTTTCTTATCTCAATTTAATTTTCCAACCTATTATACATACCTAATATTTTATTTCATACAAATACTAAATATAAATATAAATGTATTTTATCATATTTAAATATTGTTAAATATTATATTTTTCATATGTATTTGATATTTATTGGGTATTAGACTATTTTGTATAATATAACTATAGTACTTATAAATGTCACATTGGATTCATGAAATTAACATAATAGTTGAAAAGGTTGGTTCGGTAACAATAAGGACTAAGAACATAAAACTATCATGAATTGGCAAAACTCTTATAAAGTCAATTGAAATTCAATGATCTTTGTCTTTATCGTTTTTATTTTTTATTTTTGGTTATTTGCAAAGGTAATTTCTGAAAGAAAATATTATTAAATAAAATTGAAATTTCTTATACATATTTGTAAGTGATAAAGTTATATATGTACTATATGCATGGCAATATCAGTATTTAGGATGCTTCTGTTATTTTATTCTACTGCGCTAACTTCACTACAAAAAAATATTAGCTTACTATAGCTATTGCTACTTTTTTTAAACTAAAGCATATTAATTACAATGTTATTGTTAAATGTACTATACTACTTTTACTTACTATATATTTATGCTTTTTTTTATTATTTTAATTACTCTTTTATTTATAGTGCAAGACATATTTATATGGTTTTAAAAATTTTTTTATCAATAATTTATCGTTTATCAGTGTAGCACATATCAAAAAATGATGTGCTCTCTACATTTCAAAATTATCTAACTGAAATAATTAAAATAATTTAAAAAATTAAAATTTGGAAATCTATTTAAACGATAATCACAGAAAATTTGAGGTTCAATTATTATCGAGTGGCATAATTCCTTGCTAAGCTACTTGACCATTTCAGCCCGCTATGTTAATACTTTGGTGTAATTCGCTATATCATGTGCTTTGTAGCAACACTACTGAAATCGCTACAATTAAAGAAACTGTGCCAAATTAAAGTATCTGTGGCATACTTAATGCGCTACTTCCGATTACTGGATAATATGTATTAAAATGTAATAATTATAAAATTATAATGTATTTAAAATGTGTTATGAATACTATGTGTAAATAGTACATAGGTCCTATGTTGTCTGGTGACTAGCGTTTGCCAAGATGTTTCCGCGTAGCAATAGTTATTGCATAATCGGATATCTGAGCTTAGATTATTCAAATTGTAATATTTCTTAAATTATGCATTGTGCAGTAATAAAGTTAGGGAGTAAATATTTTTGTGCATCTAAGTAAATAACTAAAAACCTGTATCAGTCACGTATATGTTATGTTGTCGAATAATCAGATGCTGAATCTATGCATTCAGTAGAAAATTGTCTGCCCAATTCATGTAATCAGCAATATAGTTCTACCAATATCATGAATTTAGAGACTAGACTATATATTTATAGGTATATGTAATAATGAATTATACATGCATTAATTTTTTAATTATTTTAATTTCATTTAGATATTTAGACATTTATATTCAAAAATATTTATATATTATATATAAGAATTCTTATAAGTTAACTTATATTTTTAGAATATAATTATGAAGTCAATAAAAACTTTTCGAAGAATGAATTGGAAAATAAACTAAATTAAAATAAAAATAAATAAAATCAATACAAATGTTTATGTATATAGTTTTATTCTGTCATATTATAAAAAAATATTTTTTTAAAAGAAAACCATAGACATATAATATAATTTATTATATTATCTATATTATATATTTATGAAGAAAATCACTTACGGCCTTTGGACAAATTTTCCAAAATAATTTACTTCGAAAAAAGTACTTATGAGAAAGGTATACAACCGACGTGACTCCTTCAATCCTAAAGTAATCTATTTTATCTATTTTTGTGTTAATATTGAGTGAAAACTTAAACTTATGGTCGAGTAATTAAACACTAATTGATGACTGCGTATTTCTGATCATTAAATTTGAAATAGCAGAACTAAAGGTGACTAATTGGGTTTTTTTTAAAAGAGTTTTAATAAATAAAATGTATATGTATAACGTTTTTTACTGTAATATATTTTAGTTCAAATAAATATATTAGATAAGTTTAATTCAAAATGATATTGAGAAAAAAATTATAAATTATTATTAATACTTACATGTTATATTAATTTTATCAAGTATTATTAGACTAGTAGAATAAAAATAATTTTTATTAAGAAAATGATCACTATTATTTCCATTTCAATAAACAGGCATGTTATTACAATAAAAAAAAATTTAAATTTAAAATAAAAATAAATAAGAAAACTACAATTCCGAAATCATACTCGTAAAAAAACTTCTATTATGAAATCCAATACAGTCTTACTTATTTAATTTCAATTCGTTAGGATCGAACTAAAATGTTTACAACTCGTAAATAAAATATTAAAATGCATATATTTTTATACCTGGTTGTTTATGGAATACATTTTATTTTATTTTCAATTTTTGGAAAATAGAACAGCCCCGGTAAAACTGCGTTTGAAATTTATTTTTATGTCATATAAGTTTAATCATAAACCTTTTTGTTTCCTTGCAAATGCAAAAGTAATAATAATATAAACTGATATGATACAATAGTTGTGACCAATTTCAAATTTTTATAGGTTTTTATTATATCTACATAAAAATATATTATTTTGTTTTGGAAGTGATCTTTAAAAGTATTTTTAAAAGGTTTAATGATGTTATACCTTAATATTTTTTTTTAAAAATTATAAATATTTTCTTACACTCTATATTAAACCTAAAAGTCTAAGGAGTTGTTAAGTTGTTATCGAGTAATAGATAATTCTTATTCTATATTTAGTTTCTAAACTAATGATTAAATGATGAACGAATTATGTTTCAAGAAAAAAATATAAATACTATAACATATTTCCTATTTAGACTGTACTCTAAAAATATATTTAAATCACCAAAAAATCCTACATCATACAGTGAAATTTTAAATATTATAATAATTTATAATTTCTATATAAATTAAGAATAAGTTAATTGTAAAAAAAATTGTAAGCTAAATAGGTGTAGTTATTATTTATGATAGTTCATATTAATATTATCGAAAATAAATTAAATTATTTTTATTGTCGAAGTTTTTTTTTTTTTTTAAAAAAAATGGATCATCACATTTTTACAAACGTTTTGTTCAGAATAAGTATCCTTAACTTTGTAGATTTAAACATAAAATAAAACACTGATATGACTCATTTGGGATATTACAATATTTATATCATACCTTGAATATGATCTTGGTATTAATAATTTCATTAAACACATACACAATAATGATTATAAATTTAGATCTATGTATCTTGTTGTGCGGTATTTTAAATTTGAATTATAACATGAACGTAATATTTCAATTCAACATTTATGTTAGGCAGTAAGGTTTAAATGTATTTAAATCCTAAATATTGTAGTTTGACACGATGATCCTCTAAAGTTAAACAAACACGTATAGTTCATTTGAACGTGAGAGCTGTCACCGTTCCCTATTTTTTTTTTTTTTACAACAACCCTCTCATGAGTATTTCTATTGTTTTTGTTGGATATTGATTACAGTTTTATAGAGGACAAAACAAACGCACTAGAGATATAAAATAACAGTTTTTCGGTAAACTGTGTTTTCATCATGTTGTAATGGTAACGAACTTTTTTTTGTAAAAAACTAATACACATATATGGAATCGCTATTTTGTGCTTGAAAATATTTAATTTTTTTATGAAGATTTTAAATTACACCTATGACCACTATAATAAAGTACTCAATAATTTGATAATATTATTATGAAGAGTTTTTTCTGCCTTTACTGTTAAAATCTGATCTTCAAGATGTAAAATATTTTGGTTTAAAAAAAAAAAAAAGTTTGCCATTTACTGTGCTTGAGAAACGTTATATACGTAAAAAATTGTATACACATTGAATATATTTTTTTTCGATTTTATATTAAAATAATTTGGTGTATACTTTTTCCCAACATAATATAAATATACTTTTTTATTGAGTGGTATCCGATATAAAGTTTTTTTTATAATAAATTCATCATTTCGGTTTATATGACTTAATTTAATTCTTTATTCTGGAGTAATTCTTTTTCATCCATTAATACTAATATAATATTAATTTACTGATACAAAGTATGATGGATCATTTCGGCGAAACTACTCTAAACTAAAAATCAATAATAGTTTTCAATGAAAAATGAATTCGATTAATTATTAATTTTATTTTATAAAACACAATGTACAAAAAAATTATTGTCGATCCGCTACTTTTTATATTTTAAAATATGACAACCGATTTTCGATGAAAATTTGTAATCATATTCGATCAAACTGTAGAACTATAATAATATGAAACTATATTTGAAATTTAAAGTTGTTGCATGATTAGGCATACTTACACTTTATCAAATACCACTTAATATTTGCATATTTATATATGTAGGAATAAAATAAATAATATATTGTTCTAATAAATTGATTATGTAGGTAATATTTAACTTGCAATGGTCATAAATAATCAATATATGTCTTGACGTTTTTACACAGAAAACGTTGTTCCATTTTATATAGTCCAAGGGTTGAAAATTTGCGTCTTCGTAGTCATTATTAGCATGAGATCTTAGACTCTAGAATATGTTCATCGAAATTTAAACTTAACTTTAGAATCGGTGTTGATGATATAATAAATTCAAATATCTGATATTAATTTCATAACTATTTTTAATACATTAAGTATTAATTTATGTTTCTTTTTATTTATTCCATTTTTTATACTATATATTATTTAATATATTTTACTGATATTGCTTTAAATATAGAATATAAATTATTATTAAACTATTACATTTCAAATAACCAAAGTATACATAAATAATTTCTGAACCATAATAAACTATGTGAACTAAGTAAACTAAGATTATAAAATTAATTGTATTAAAATAATTATAATTTCTAATTTACATTGTTTCATCGTACTAACGTGTAAACCTTATTGATCTATATTTAAACTAATTTAATTTAATATGATTATTATTAAATTTAAATAAATTACATTTTCATTGTAATTTTAATGAAAATTATCTTAAATGGGCACTATTTGATGAAACAAATTTATGAAAATATACTTCAATTATTATGCTTCTTTGGAGCTCAAACATTTTCAAATTAAAAATAAGTAATTGATGATAAAGTGTATTTTGATTAATTAAAATTAAAATGCTATTCTTTATTACATATAATGAATTAATATATTGTTTAATTTTAACACCGCTAACTTTGCCACAATTAACTTATAAAATAGGTACTAAAAACATAAAAAATTTTAGGATGATTATTTATGTAAAATGTTAGTTATATAATAATTATTTATGCATACCTAGATAGATTTAAATATTATTAGTTATATTAATTATAATTATTATAATTATTTATAAAAGTATTTTATAATATTTTATTTAAATTATTAATAATTTTATCAAAGTCATATTTAAGTATTTAAAGTATTTAAAATGTATTATAATGTATTGTTATAAATTAAACAAAGTAACAACTGATATATGTTTATATTTTACTAAAAAATGTTTTAAAATTGTAGTAAAGCTAATAACTTCATCATGGCTCCCAAAATATATACTTAATAAATCTTTACAACATATACAACATAATATTGTAATAATAACGTAATAAATAAAATTAACAAATCTTTCCAATTATAATAAATGAGACAGATATTTTTATAACTAAACATTTATTGATAGTTCAAAGATGATTCATTTCTTTTTTATTTCTTAATGGATTTTAAGAATTTTACATTTTTGGTGTACTTTTTAGAAGTTTTAAGAAATGTATAAAAAATTATTTTTAAATATAGTATTAAGAGCTCGTTTACTCAATGAATTAGGAAGTACAAACAAGATAAAATTATATATTTAAAATATAATAAGCAAGCTGATAATATTAATACCAGAATTTTGAATACAATATTATTTGTTCCATTCTTTAAATAAGATTAATTAAGTATTATTTTAGTCTATAATTTCGCTCAAAAGCTATAACACTGAGCAGTTTGAAGACAATTCACAATCTCCAAATATGTGTACATTTTCTCAAACTCAAAAAAATTTTTACTTAATTACCGAATGATGTTTATTTGTTTAAAAACATGCGTCTATTCTTACTTATAAGTATATAATATATTTCATACATATATTAGTGCTTCTATGCGTTTTTACTAATACATTAAATTTGTCCACTTGAACTACATCATCTTATCAGTTTTTATCATGATATTATAAAATCCAAATGTCCGACTGACTGACTCAATTTAAAATGGAAACTACAGAAAAGTAAAATAAATTAAGAGAAATAAGTAATGGAACTAAATGCTTTGAGATAAACGAAATTCGAAGATATATTACAAATAATTATTTTACATTATAATAATTATTCCAACTCTAAATGGTGAATTATATACATTTGAAGGTACCCAGACGATTTAACATTTCCGATTTGCATTTTGTAGTACTATAAATACACACCTACTACACACAACGATGTTGAAATTCTTTATATGTAATAAAAATATTGTTAACGGACAAAGTTCATTCTTGTTTGGAAATCTTTCCAAATCATTAACTTAACAATGTAATTGCACCAAGTAGTGCACCAGGTAAGAATATATCATCTATCATTAAAATTTAGTGTTTTTTATCACAATAATATCAAACATTTTTCTTATGGTTTTCAATTAAAATAAATATAATTTTACAGTTACCCTAATTTTTAATAGTTTAATAAATTAATAATTATATTTTATTATATATTCGTAAATTGTATTTATTGTTCTAAAATAAAATATTAAAACTAACAAGTCTTTAAAGCATATTTGGATAATTCTAAAGTTTATAGTTGTCTGCCTTAATGTCAAGTATTATTTGTATAATTATAATATATGTATAGATGAAACGTTTATTTTATTTAACAAATAATAATAATACTATGTGTATGTAAGTCTTGTCTTAATTATAATAATGATATATTATAAGAGAATTTAAAAAACAGAATAAATTATACGGTGTAATTAAAAAAAACATTGTTTCTTGTATTTTTGGAAAATAGGATAAACAAAGTGTTCTGGGAAACTAAAGAGCTTTGTGAATTTTGACCACAAAACGGACTTCTTCGTGGATTTCGACAATTTGTAAGTAACTGTTGGATAAGGATTTATCCTTGTACACCA
Source organism: Sipha maydis (assembly GCA_034509805.1). NCBI lineage: Eukaryota > Metazoa > Arthropoda > Insecta > Hemiptera > Aphididae > Sipha > Sipha maydis. Next base: position 151,628 of record JASXSY010003421.1, read on the forward strand.
AGGGTGTTTGTTAATGTTTACAAAACTGTTCAATTCTATTAATCCTGCCGTCACTTTGGCAAAACGTTCCTGGGATCAGCGATGCTGACCGAAGGCCTTCAATACTCAGTGGTAACTGACATGAACAATATACGCGTAGTTATGAATTGCAATAACTTACTGCGAATAATACGGTAATTAGCATTGGCGAACGTGAGAATTCGGTATTGTTGCATGGGAAATGGTCTAGAGAGGATTCATAAAGGCTTAATAATGATATGTAGTATATCCAGTACCAGTAAAGCCGTGGAAGGAAGAGGTAAACACTATGTATTATTTCCGAGTGTAATCCATCAGGACATTGCTGTAATCCAACGACCATATGTCCAACATCATTTTACTGTTTACTCTAAATTACATGCTTATAATACAAACACATACACACACACACACACACACACACACACACACACACACACACACACACACACACACACACACACATATATATATATATATATATATATATATATATATATATATATATATATATATATATATATATATATATTATAATAATACATGGCAATATTTTTTACCTGTTGATGCTTAGTATTGTAAGTTAGGATTTCATAGCCGGTGTAATATGCAAAAAAAAAAAAAAAAAATTCATGTATACAATTATATGTACTATGTTTATTAATGTATTTCTAAAAAAAATATATCATTTAAAAATTGCTAAATTAATGAATGAAAATATAAAGTGTTCATCAAAAAAGAACATCTAGGTCTTGGAAAATAGTATAATAAATAAGTTATTTTCTACTAAATAATTTCTAGGTAAAATCTTTGTTTCTTCTTATATTGATGGTAACAATTAAACGAAAAATATATATATTTTAATAAATACACATCATTAACTTTAATGTTCAATTTTAAATATCTTATTAATATGTGTTTTCATAAATAATACACATTTTATGATAATAAGTGTTGGTTTTATAAAACCACTTGCTAATTTCATACAAAATTGTTCGTATAAAATTGAGTAAAAAAATTATTTTAGCATTATATTCATTATATTCACACACAATTTGTTTGCTGCCCTATTTATCATTTATAACATATCTATTTAATATTTAATTACTTTTAACTAAAATAAATTGCATTAAGTATCAATAATGTATAAGTATACACGATTCAATTATATCGTTATCTCATTCATGAAAATGTCTTATTTATGAATTATATTAAGTATTTTTATAAAAATGTTTATGATTATAATGTATTAGCTTGTATAAACAAATGTAATTTTAAATAAAATATATACGATTTTATACTACATTTATAACTTTTACTGTTTTTTTGAATAAGAATTATAAAATAACTCCAAAAATTCAAATTTAGTGAATATAGTTCGTTATGGTTTTTTTTTCAGAGGTTTTCATCATAATTATAATAGATTTTAGATTCTGAACGGAGTGAAGAATGTATTGATTTTACAATGATGTGTGTTTTTTTTTTTTTTTTTTTTTTTGTGTCTGTCGACACGTTTTGGGGCAGTAAAAATGCTTCGATTGCCTTATGTAGCAACTTTTCTGAAAGGAAAGTGAATCTATTTGGTACTTTGGAGGGTCAAAAGTTAAAAATTTCCAATACTTTTTAAATGCGACGGGAAAAACCATAAAAAAATTTGGGAAAAACGGGAGTTTTTACGCAAAACCAGTTTTTGACATAATCAAATTTTTTATTTTGCTATAACTCAAAAACTAATCGATGTAAATACTTGAAATTTTCACCAAATGTTTAGATTAGCGTTCTCTATACACCATTAAATTTTCAAAGTATTTTGACTTTTATTAAGCTATTTATAGACAATTGAAATTTTCAATATTTTTAAGTATTTTTTTTTTAAATAACGATAAAATATTTTTGGCTGCCTAGAAAATCTTGAAAATTTAATACAAGGTTTCTTATAAGTTGTTCCTTAACTGATAAAAAAAAATCTAAAATCGTAGGTCACAATTTTTTTTTATAAGTGCTCAAAGTTACAATTTATACGAAATATGTAAAAATCACGATAATTTGCAACAACTTGAAATTTTCACCAAATCTTTATATTGACGTTCTCTATACATGGTTAAGATTTCAAAATATTTTGACATATTTTGACTTATTTATAGACAATTTATATTTTCGATTTTTGTTAAATTTTTGTTTTTAAACATCTATAAAATTTAATTGATTGAGCGAAAACTCTTGAAAATTTTATACTAGGTTTATAATAAGTTAAATTTATCGTAACTAAAAAATATCGGTGATCGGTTAACTCAATTTTTTTTTATAAGCCCTTAATTCTCAAATTTGTATAAAATGTGTAAAAATCACGATAATTTGCAAGTTTTTTTGTAGTTAAAAATTCATAAAATTTGTTCTGTTCATACTTAAGGTTCAAAATTTTAACACGAGGTTATGTATAAGCTACTCTTCAAAAATCTTTAAAAAAATTTCTACCGGAATTAGAGGAAAAAATTTTATGACTGTTTGAAATTCAAATATTTAAGAAATTGCATAAAATAGCGATTTACTCTCAGACGATTTTAAATATTTGTTATAATTCAAAAAGTATAAGTCGCAGATTTTTGAAATTTCTACCAGCTGTTAAGATTGGTATTTCTTTTATGCAATATTTTTTTCAAAATATTATATTGATTTTTAAGCCACTTATAGTCATTTAAAATATTCGATTTTTTTACATTTTATTTTTATAATCGGTGATAAAAAAAATTTGGCTTCTACAAAATACTTGAAAATTTAATCGAAGATTCCACAGAAGTAGTTCTTAATGTCATTCAAAAATTATTAAAATCCATAGGCACAATTTTTTTTTATAAGCGTTTGAACATCGAATATTGACATAAAATTACATGTAAAATATAATATAATGTAGAATGTTCTAGACTGACAAATGATATCGGTTTTTTTAAAATGCCCTAACTCAAAAACGAAAAACCGCAACAACTTGAAATTATCATTAAATCTTTATATTGACGTTTTCTATACATGGTTAAAATTTCAAAGTATTTTGACATATTTTGACTTATTTATAGACAATTTAAATTTTCGGTTTTTCTAAATTTTTCGTTTAAAAATAAAATATACTTATATAATATTTATAAATAACATTGTATTATATTCTAGACTAACATATGAACTCCGTTCAGAATCGTTATTCGTATACAATGATATCTATCATTGCATTCAAATTTAACAAATCCATTATAATAATGACCTATCCTATAAGCGAGGTGCACTCCACCCCTAACTGTACAACAGAGCGAGGCCCATCCGGTTCTTTTTTTTTTATTATTTTAATTAATAATATTGTTTGTAATGATTCCTTAATATCTTTTATATTTTTAAATTATGTTGGTGCATATTTTATGGTTTTAACATTTTAAAAATTATCCACCACTAGTTGTATTATGCATACACAGGTCTTACCAACAATTTAATTAATTAATTATATTTACTGATTGTATTACATTCAAATCCACATTGTATTTTAACTAGAGGTGCCCTGACGATTTCCATAAGCCCGTATAGTAGATAAATTATTCTGCCCACCACTAACCTGTCTCTCGATACTGACCCTTCTATTTGCCCTTTCCTAAATGATTGAATGGCTTGGTTATTCAAAATAACATAATATTCGTTTAGAATTATAAAAAAGTTAAATAACCAATAAATTTAAGTTAAATACGTTACTGGAACTTATAATCCATAAACTTAATCTCATGATGGTAAATTAAACACCATTTTTATGTGCTGTTCGATTTTCTTTTCATATTATGTATAAAATCGCTACACATATTATGCGTTCAAAATTATGTTACAAACTATAAACTTTCTTGAACTGGATAAAAACTAATAATATAAAAACATAATGACTTATAGATTATTTATCTAAAATTAATACGGATTTAAAATAATATATATTTTATACTAATAATCTAAGAATTGATTAATAATAACCTACATTTTATTAAATGATAATGTTTAAGTAATATGATTAATGTATAATCAATTTTGTTTACAAATTGTGTAATTTATTTTACGATCGTTTCTGAAACGATTAGAAAATTAATCAACGATACAACATATTCAACGTCAATAACAATTAATTTCGTATAAAATTATTTTTATTGAATTATTTATTATTATTATTATTATTCATTACTGTACCCAATTATTTTTATTAATTATTATTTTTGCATCGTACGCATTTTTGAAGCAGAAACGTTGTATGAGCGATATTAATCGAAACAATAATACGAAAACTATATCGTGACGAATTTCACGAAAAACAGTTACGCAGTATTTCAAACAGATACTGTGTAGTTACTCGCTATGACGAAAAATGTGCGTTATGAAGTGTGTTAATCGAAATGACGGTTGAAACAAGAGGAGACGGTTGATGCAATGTTTTTAATTTGACACTTTGCAACTACGACGAAAACGAAAAAGTTCTAAATATCCTATACACGACGTCCAGCTGAGAATATATACAACGGCAAAGCTTGTACATATAGTCGACATGTATATGTTTCAGAGCATCGATGAACGTGTAATGAATGTCTGATTGATGGGAAAAAAAATAAAAATAACTCCTTGGATATCTCACAAGCTCTTTATAAAGTATATAACACGTCGCAGTACAAACTGTATAATTACACAGTGGATCTCGCTAACTGCGAGAAATAATCGTAGAAATTTTCTGATGGCTAGCGATTTGGGTAATTTATCGGTAATGATTTACTATCTATAAGCTTATAGCTCATGAATAAGTTGTTATGGAAAATAATACCAGAATTGTTACATGACTAATTCATTCGTATCCTTGCATTTCACTGTTCATTGAACTTTGTTTGCAGTGTTACTATGTAATAATAAAAAAAGAATGAAAATCTACAATGACGTAATATTTCAATGACTGAAATGGCCTTAATATGCATTACATAATCTTGTTTAAAATTGTATATTTAAATAAATAGCAGCTTAAGTATTGAGTTAAGATAATTTTCTCGTTCCAATCAATTCAATATTAATTTTATTCTACAGTTCAAAATGTGGACTTTTTTAAAGAACTTTTTGTAGGTATTCATCATGAAAAAAAATTTTCGTTATTATTACAATCTCCCATTTTAGTGTATTATTATTGTTTTTTTTTTTTTTTATTATTATTATTATTATTATTATAACAAGTTGAATAAGAAATTTATATAAGTTTTTGTAAATAATTTTAAAATTATAAATCATAACCATTATAAGTCTCAATTAAAATGTGTACATTTTAAATTAAAATTTGAAATAAAACTTTACTAAAATGTACTAGTATTTCAGTACATTTACTGTCATTTATAAGTTATAAGTTACCTATAAATAATATAAAAAAAATCTAAAAAGATCTCTGTTATATTAAAAATTAAAAAACTTTGGGTGCACTTTTCTGTTGAATGTTATTTTTTCTAATGTCGTAATTTTATAATGAAAACATTTTTCCTGTTATACGACCGTATTTAAGTTTAACAAATCATTCAACAGCTCATTTAGCTAATAAATAATAATACATCTAAATATTTTCATAATATTAGAAATTCTATCAAGTCATTTTTTGTAGCGTTCAAAAGACCCTGACAAATTATCGTAATAACTTTCGAAACTATAATCATTAATTTATTTCAACATAATTTATAACACATATTTATACACTGAAAGTAATATTCAATATGAGTAATTACAGTATAATATTTAAAATCAAACTACATAATACTCCTGTATTGTAAATATATATTCTTTGTTTATGTATGTGTTACATTAACCGAGTAACTGAAACAATATAGGCAGACGTTATAATTATTGGAAAAACCATTATTTTCAGATTAAATAATATCAATACTAATAAGTATAGGTTGTTTATATGTAATATATGGTAAATTGTATTAGTGATATTAGTATATCGTTGTTTAATTGACAGTTATTTGGAACTTGAGTTACGAGTATATATTATTACATACATATAAAGTTTCTGAATTGGCACATACGTTTTAAGCGTCAATAACTATTTAACTATAAAACTATTCAATATACATCATTGTATTTTGATAAACTATTTATGTTATATAGTATATTTATAATATGTTAAGGAAATTGTATGTGTTATTTCAAATATATTGTCTTAGTTT